>CM062292.1:35758052-35990067 GCA_031216915.1 Pictodentalium vernedei
TTTATTATGCTCGAGCATCTCTTGTCGAAAGTTTACCATGTCTCACCCTACAAAAGTGTGTTAGTTGTCGAATCTCTGTTTTATTATGATCGAGCATCTCTTGTCGAAAGTTTTCCATGTCTCACCCTACAAAAGTGTGTTAGTTGTCGAATCTCTGTTTTATTATGATCGAGCATCTCTTGTCGAAAGTTTACCATGTCTCACCCTACAAAAGTGTGTTAGTTGTCGAATCTCTTTTTTATTATGATCGAGCAACTCTTGTCGAAAGTTTACCATGTCTCACCCTACAGAAATGGGATAGTAGTGGAATCTCTGTTTCATTATGATCGAGCATCTCTTGTCGAAAGTTCACCATGTCTCACCCTACAAAAGTGTGTTAGTTGTCGAATCTCTGTTTTATTATGATCGAGCATCTCTTGTCGAAAGTTTACCATGTCTCACCCTACAAAAGTGTGTTAGTTGTCGAATGTCTGTTTTATTATGATCGAGCATCTCTTGTCGAAAGTTTACCATGTCTCACCCTTCAAAAGTGTGTTAGTAGTCGAATCTCTGTTTCATTATGATCGAGCATCTCTTGTCGAAAGTTTACCATGTCTCACCCTACAGAAGTGTGTTAGTAGTAGAATCTGTTTCATTATGATCGAGCGTCTCTTGTCGAATGTTTACCATGTCTCATCCTACAGAAGTGTGTTAGTAGTAGAATCTCTGTTTCATTATGATCGAGCATCTCTTGTCGAAAGTTTACCATGTCTCACCCTACAGAAGTGGGTGAAGAGTTAATCTGCCGTACCAGGAGCGGGGCCACGGGGAAACGATATGTGAGCTCACCTATTAACCCACACTACCTGCTTGCGAAAACTGATAATTAAGTTACAATACAGTGTTTTTTTTTTACTTTGAAGACAGTACAAACCTTTTAATCTCTCTCCACCTCATCAAGCACATTTTCGGAAAAACAACCCTATATCCACTAAATCTATCACCTCATGAAAAAAATATACCCAAAAAATGTATTGGTTGCCATGGGATTTTTGCCTTCAAAATTAGTGCTTCCTGTACTCCTGTCCAGTTTCGCACTCAATAAAATAGACCTACTTTTACTTGCCCCCACCCAATTTTAATGTTCTCTCACACTTTCCAGAAGGCAGTTATCACCAATATTTTATAATTTTTTCAAAACATGCACTTTAATATTTTATTCACACTTACAAGCTCAGTTCACTTTCCACCAGTTGCATAAAGCAGGAAGCTTTTATCCTCCATTAAAGGTTGGGTGTCAACCACTAGAGGCGCTGTTTACCACGAAAACATTGTATTGTAACCTAAAGTTTGTCCACTTTTGCTGAAAATGTTTGTTTTTATGATGTTAAATAAAAGATGCTACATTATTTTATTAAATTAAATATTTTATCTTGTATCTCATTGTATGTGGTTTGAGATATCCACCCTGAATTCACTCCACCCCTGTTTCCAAAAGAGAATGAGTTTAAAAGGCCCTCTTCTGATTTTGTTCATGGCTTTCCCTTCTCAGAAAATTGTTGTCGAACAAATTGTAATAAAACAATTCCGGTTCTGTACACACATCTCTAAATATCATGATGACAAGGTGTTTTGAATATTGAATAACTCCAAAGTATAATGTGTGGCAATCATATTAACCCTGTCCAAAACACCTGCATTTTTGGCTCAAATTGAGGATTTCCTCTGTATAAAACTGACTGTTTGTTATATTTATGGAGAATTTTTCATCCGTAGTTCAAACAAATTCATTTTTTTGCAAATTGAGGTGTATCAACCTGTTAACTGTTGCAACAAGGATGCCATTAGGGGCGGGGGAATCACCCCTCCCTTAATACATAAAAATTGTGAAGAAAAAGACCCATCATTGATACAGGTGCCACCATTTTCATACAAATTACAGTATCTCAACCTGGACTTATGTAATCATCTGTGGAGGGACTATGAACCTTCTCAACGGTGATTAATCTAACATTTATAGACCTGTCTTTGTGGAGCAGAGATAACAGCTGGAGAAAAGGGCTCTTATTTCTTCACTTCTTTGACTGGTCTTCACATATTACCAAGTCACCTACTGCTACCAAGAAGGCAAGGTAGCTACTACAAGCACTACAAAGTTTGGATAAAGTTGTTGAATGTAGAAATAACAAAAACTCTCACAAATTTCTCTCTGTGAATACAGAAAGCAGCAAATTAAGTGACCAGATTCTGTACTGTAAACTGTTGACAAACGTTCTTTCTGTCATCTGTTCTCCAATGGGGAAATTCAAGAAAGGGCATAAATTTGGATTTACCTCAGCCAATCAATCATCGCGTCTGAATATTAAGAGAAGTGTGTACACTAAGGGAATACATAAAAACTTACGATCAAGGACAGTTAGAGTTTCCTCGGATGCACCAAACAATCAGACACCAGCAACTTCTCGTTCACCAATTCAGACCAGATCGAAAACTCAGTTGTATGATCCCACCAAAACTGTTTCTGTAAATGGAAATAAATGCAGGTAAATTAGCTTACCATCTCAGAACTTCTGACTATTTGCAACAACTACCCGAGGTTAAATGTGGAAGTGAGGGCACTGAATGAAAGGGATGGGGCTGGGTCAGTAGTTTTTCAAGGAAGAAACAGTACTGAAAATTCATCAGATGTAAGCTAATACATTCCACAAAGTGTGAGATTTCTTCTCTCTCACTTAAAACCATTCACCATACTTGTTCAATTTCCAATTAAATTTCCAAAACCCCCAATCAGTTTTCTTTGAAGGAACAAAAAAAAAATTAGGCTGTTGAATATTACTTGAGTGAGCCTATGGGCTCATTCCAGTAAGATTCAACAGCCTATTTTATCGAATATTTTTTAATTTTAATAGGAGGTGGCATGGCCTGTCAGGTAAAATATATATGTTTGGGATGGGGTCTCAGTTAAGTCAGGGGTGGGGCTGGAGGGGGGGGGGGGGTGGTGAGGAATATTTCTCGACAAAATGAAGAATGGAATTTGTATTCAAACCATTCAGTCTGACTTAGGGTTAAATTCTCTACCTTCCAGGAAGCCAAATTACCTTGGAGAGAGAGCTAGTGCTGTATGGAAGCGGGAATCACAGTCAAATAGGCTCGTACATATTGAGAGGAACTCAATTATGTGGAACACTGCATTTGATGAACATAGGATGTTTGCTCCCAACTGTCGTGTCTTCCTGCACTGGGACATGTCTGCCGAACAAATCAGAGGTCTCGGGTGCAAAGAAAAAATGATTTGTACAAAGTGTAACTACAGTTCAAAGTTATTTAATCTCTATGATGAGGTAAAAACTGGTAAGAGGGGACCACCCTCCGCAAAACAAAACATTGGCTTAGCTGTTGGTCTCAAGTAAAACACCAATCGCAGCAGCATCATTACAAAAAATCTGCCTGAGTGCTAATATGACAGCACCATCAACTTCGGGTATACAAAACACTTCAAATAAAGTTCTGTCAAAAATTGTAGACATTAATAAAAATGATGTGAAAATGTGTCGCTCAAAACTTATTGAAAAACAAAAATCATCAGGGCGCAAAAACCCTAATGTTCTAAATTTACAAAGTGATGGCTTGTATAACAATAGGTTTTACTCTGGAGTAGGAAAAACACCCTTTCAACCGGCAACACAGGTTATATATACTGTTGCTGAGAATGTAACCCCTAACCACGACATTGTTGGTTTGGTAATACACAATAAATTGTGTAGTAAGGGCAAGCATCTAAAGTCGGGTCATAAATGTCATCCTGATAAATGCTTTGCAACCATACCATTTCAAAAAAACATAGGCGATGAGCGAACATGGGCAAATGAAGCCCTTGCAAAGCTAAAGGCTGAAAGTGATATAGAGGTGGAACATATAACTACTGATCCTGATAGTGCTGCATTTTTAGCTGCGCAGGATTTATTTGATGAAGATGTGACTCAAACGCGTCCCATTCATCAACTAGATACTGCTCATGTTTCTCGTAATCACAGAAAGTTTTTAAAAAATCATACTGAATTATCGAAGCTTATTCAAGGCCGTACGGCTGCTATAAGAAAAAAAATAAAAATAACCTAGCAATAGATTTAGCTGAAAGGTGCCAAACTGAAATGAAGAAGGCAATAGACATGTACACAGGTGACATTCCAACAATAAAAAACAAAATATCCTACACAGTAGATGCGATAGTAAAATGTTACCAAAACAAGCTTTCTCTCTGTAAAAGACATTCATTTGCATGTAAAGGTGGAAAAAAGAAAAACTGGATTAATAAATCTTCTTTTCTTGGCAAAGATTTTTCAGTAAAAAAAATAAAAGGAACAGCCGAAATACTAAGGACTTGTGTAAACTATAGGCTAGGTCCTGCAATGGTGGAAAAAACAAAGTTCGGCTTCAACACTCAAAAAGTTGAAGCATTTAACAGGGCACTAAGAACATCACTTCCAAAAAATGTAACTTTTTCAAGAAATGTATTTGGCAGAGCACATTCTGTGTGTCACTCAATCAATCAAGGGGCAGGTAACTCTATCCAAAATGTATGTAATCAGCTGGGATGTCAAGTCTCTTCAAACAGTAAAGTTGACAGAGGTTTAAAACAGCTCCAAAGCAAGGAAAAGTTACTTCGGTCTTACAAAAAAACAAAAAAAACTCGAAGGGCTCGAATTAAAAAGAGATCAAAATTGTATGGACTTTATGACAAATATCAAGAAGAGCTAAAATATAAAAAAGACATGATTTTGCCACCTCGTTTAAACCCCAAAGTTAAGGACCATGCTTACAGTGAAGAATCAAAAAGTAAAAGGGTTAAAGTTGGAAGATAGAAATTCTCACCTGCTGCGGAAGATATCAGTGCATTATACATGGTGGTATGTGCAATCCGGAGCAACTACCTTGCATAAAGCAGTGGATCCTCTCCTGATTATGTTCATGTGTCTCAAAAACAAGATGCTGAGGGTTCATACACGCTTTGACTGCACAGAGATGACTGCACTCCATACCCCCAACACCCCTATATTGCGGTAATTCCTGTCTTGTCAACCGATGATGCACCAAATATGACATTCGGTGCACCTTTTCCCTGCGGACACTTCCATCTGGCCAATGGACATGCATATATCCATAGCCAGATGAGGTCTTACCACCCCTCCACAATATACAGTCCCTCCCACCCTGCCCCAGACTCATATCACTCCTTTCCCTCAATTTCAAAAACATGTGGTGCCAAAACGCCTCCATTTTTGCAAGTATGTTGTTTGGGAGAGTTCAAAATCAGGAATTATTAGGGATTTTAGTATTCAGTTCAAATATTGTGAAAAACTGCTTTAGGTTACAATACAGTGTTTTTTTTACATTGAAGACAGTACAAACCTTTTAATCTCTCTCCACCTCATCAAGCACATTTTCGGAAAAACAACCCTATATCCACTAAATTTATCACCTCATGAAAAAAATATACCAAAAAAATGTATTGGTTGCCATGGGATTTTTGCCTTCAAAATTAGTGCTTCCTGTACTCCTGTCCAGTTCCGTACTCAATAAAATAGACCTACTTTTACTTGCCCCCACCCAATTTTAATGTTCTCTCACACTTTCCAGAAGGCAGTTATCACCAATATTTTATAATTTTTTCAAAACATGCACTTTAATATTTTATTCACACTTACAAGCGCAGTTCACTTTCCACCAGTTGCATAAAGCAGGAAGCCTTTATCCTCCATTAAAGGTTGGGTGTCAACCACTAGAGGCGCTGTTTACCACGAAAACACTGTATTGTAACCTAATCAACCTAAGGAGACGACTAATATAAGCTATTAGCTTTCTGTCGAATCCCTACCTTACAAAGCAACCCATATCTATTTCTATATCTTTGTTATTTTGTGTTCTGTTGTATTTCGTGTTGTATACATCGTTTAGCATAACAAATTCTTGAATAAATATTGTTTAAACTAAACTATTAGGAAATTTTCTCCGCGACCACTGCTCAAAAAACGCTTATGATATATAGCATGTTTTAACGCGTTATTCAGCATAGTGCCCAAATAAAGCGTCTTGATTTATATTTAGATGTGATACCCGGCCTCCATATTGCAATACTTTGGGTAATAGAGAATACATTTAAAGTATCTCCTTTCCCCAAACAAAACCGACACATGCTTTCGTATTTGATATGTGACATCGTTCTACCGAAGTTCTTTTCGCGTTTTTTTTTTTTTAAATCCACTCTTTGCGCATAATTAGGGCTGCCACGGATCCTCTTGACTTTAAAACTTTGGGTAATGGAGAAAACATTGAAACAACGTTCCTCTCCCAAATCACGTGCCCAAATATTTCCTTTCTTGGTATATGACACCGGTGTTACGATGCTCGTTTCTAGTTTGTTCAAGCCAAATCCTTATGCGTATATGTAGGTGGGTATGGGGAACAGAGTTTAACACTGTAGGTAATAGGAAATATTATTATATTATTAAATATTTCTCGTGCATATATATATATATATATATATTCGTCTAAACAAAGCTCAAACAGCACTGGAAAAAAAAGTTTTTCACCTTGCTTTCGTTCTGATGAAGACTATCTTCAGGATAAACAATTATCCCTTTACCTAACATGAAAAGCAGACGACACTTGCAAAAAAAAATTCTTGAATAACTCATTTTTTTCATTCTTTTGTCTCAAAAACATAGATCATAACCCCTCATTGGAACGAGCTCGACGAGCTCATTCCAATGAGGGGTCATAACCTATGTTAACGTTTTCGAGACAAGAAATGAAAAAATCATGAAAATTAATTGGCGATTTTTGAGAATACGGCTGGCTGGTTTTGACCGTTCCGTTGGGTAAAGGGTTAAAATGAACTGGAATTTTACAAATGTGGAGATATTCCCATGTATTACATGCAAGTATGATAACTGGATGTTTTAAAAAAATCTGTGTTTGTATTCTTTCGCCATCCAGTACGTCGACGAACCTGTACCCCGTTTCACATTCAAAAACATGGAGCGTGACTGCTCTATTACATGTCGTTGAATGTCAACGGGTCACCCTTTTACTTGGTTAACTTCAGAATAAGTGCTGAGATCTACAGACGTTCAAATGTGATCTGTCTACTTCAATGTGGAATTTGTCTAATCCAGTATGTCGGCGAAACTTTTACCCCGTTTCACATACGTGTGAATAACCACCGGTCTTTCAAAACGATGGAGCGTGACTGTGCTATACACGACACTGCATGTTAACGGACATCCTTTTACTTCTTTTCAGGCCTTCATCGTTGATTCCAAGTCCGACTGGTCAAATGCTGAGAGCGTCGATCGAGAAACGTTCTCGATCGAAAAGCTATGCCCGTATTGACCTCTCGGTCTCAACAGAACTTCAAATTCAAACTATTCTTAAGCATGGGCGAATCGTCCTCTTGGTTTCCACGCGGCCCACGTTGTTTTCGCGCAGTTTAGTGTCTCAAACAAGATACAGAACTGTCAATCAAGAATCGCAGTACTAATTCCGTAAATTTCAAGCAACTGCACTGAGCGGCCTGGACGCATTTCATTTTTGTCCGGCGCTACTATTTTCATCATCTTCAATGTCTTTTTAAGCCTATTTGCACTAGAAATTTCAGACTGCGTATATATTCAACACGAACCATATAATTCAGAGCATATTCCATGACCAAGGAGATACCATGCATATTTTTACCTCTAGATTTACGTGTGATGTTACTCATATCGTTGTGAAAATGGAATTTTCGCCGCCAACAGAGTTATGAATTAAGACTCTTAAAATGTAGTTTCAATGTACTTTCTGTGACAGGAGTACAAGTATGTAAGCTCTTGTCAACACCACTCCATCCACCTACCACCACAACACAAATCGGAACAAAAATGAAACGGTACATACATTAGTCAGATCACAAGAGGTATTAAGCTCGGTAAGGCATTACCTTATAGTTCTGAATCTTAACGGGGTCAAACACTAAAATATATACCGTGGGATGGAGAGAATTGTGTGCGTTGGATCGCTTATCTATGTTTATGTTTTAGCACTGCATGAGTAAACTATAGGTTATCATCAGTGTGTACAAAATATTGTATCAGAGTCGAGATAAGGCCTTAGAAATAAGAGCAAGACTTTGACTCAACGTCTTGTACATAAACATAATGGGGATAACAGATTCATCTTGTAATACTCAATTATAATACCTTGATTAACACTTTACCTAACGAATCGAGCGCATCTGCCCATTACAAAATAAGACGTTATTTTTTCAAAAAACTTCAACAAAACCATATCATGTGCCCCCCCCCCCCCCCCCCCCCCCCCCATGGGAACAAGTTCGTTCCAATGAGGGCTCACATGATATGTTTTTTTTTTGAAATATTTTGAAAATTGCTTCGAAAAAAATTAAAATACTGACGTGTGATGTCGTGTGCACTGAGTAAAGGGTTAAATAACATTTTAATATCAGATCAGACTCATGAAAATGCTTGTCATTTCGGTTGAAACTATGCGACTATTGAGAACTGTTGTGATCATCGGAAACAATTTCGAAAATACTGTGTGCTTATCATTATAATTGCTTGTTGTTCCATCTGGAATGATGCCTGTGTTTTAGGTAAAAAATCATAAAAGCGATATGGTCCCATAATTTAATATTCATAATTTTGAGAAGCGTTTTTTCTCTATTCGAATATAGAAACGTACAAGGCTCTTCGCAAACGCGTCTAAAAGCTAGTAATGTTCTATAAATTGTGACGTAATCAAATCATAACCAAACACGCGATTGTATAATGAAGTTGCAAGATACATATTTTGTACCAGAAGCCACAGATACACGGTATATTTGGGTAATTGCGGACCGAGTAAATACTTCAGGGGCGCCGGAACGGTCCAAACATTGGCCCGACTAAAACACCCATATCCCTGTTTTTTCGAATTGTTGCCATCGATTATGTGGGGGAGAAAAAAAATGACACTGCATGCTGTTCGTCTTTCAAGGAACATAATATGACAAAATGTATTATGTTCCTCGAAAGACGAACTTTAATGTGGGGGCCCCTACAAATGTGGGGATCCTGGGCGCCGCCCAGTCTGCCTATTCGTAAATCCGGCCCTGCCCCCAGAAAATGTTTGAAAAATGACATCTCTCAGACCCATTTTGGGGCTACTTCTTTGGTATTCCAACCGCTTTCGAAGAGGTTGGAATACTAAAGAAGTAGCCCCAAAATCTCCTCATCATAAACTGGTCATTAATAGCCGCCATTGTGTGCCCAATTTTAAAGAAACAAGCCGATCTGTGCGCGCACTATTTTCGGATATCCTCCAAAACAAAATTAAAAAATCATAGCCTAGTTATTTGATATGCATGACGTTCGACTGAAGGTCGATCACAAAAAAAATATCATGATCGGCAAATTGTTTGCCCCGACATTGGTCGGGGTGGTCAGGGCGGCTCCGGCGCCCCTGTACTTGTTGTAAGATAAATCTCAATTATGATTATGTAAATAAGCTTTGCACATGCATGTACTGAATACAGTGCGTGGAATGGAATGGTCAAAATCCACTCGTGGAAAGTATTGCCCACGAGGCACTTTTCTCAATCCCTAATCAGCAGTTTTCAGAAACTATCCAAAGAAAGAATCACCAAGCCTCGAGCCGGTCCTTCATTCATTGAACATTTGAGGGCGACTCCATTGTTTTTATCGGAGGTTAACTATTGAAGCATGCGTGGAAATATTATTATTGCTGACTAGGATTCGAAGAGACAATGACGTTAGCCGGATGCCCGGACTCACACCTGCAGTGGTCAGGAAAAATGTTAGTTGATTTGTCTTCTCTTGCAGCACTTTGACGTTCTCAACAGTGTAGTCGTTCATTTGCATGACCAAGGAGATACCATGCATATTTTTGCCTCTAGATTTACGTGTGATGTTTTATATCTGTGGAAACTGGGTATTCTAAAATCCTAACCACCTACAACAAACTTCGCCGATTAATTCTCGAATCACATACAAAAGTATACATATATCGACGGTGAAGAAGCATGGAGATGATCGAGTGGGGAACGCAAAACGCTGTATAATTGGGTCAGGCATCATGAGTCGAAAGTGTTGATGTAACATGTATTATAAATGTATTATGTTAATTATTATTACATTATTATACATGTGCGTTGGAACTGGCTTCGTGTGAAACATCGTGTAATGGCAAACCCGCGCCAAACTACGCAAATTAAGGTAGGCGGATAGATGGAATGGGTTTCTATTGAAGGTTATGAGCTCGGTCGCAATAGGATATCTAGGGTTATCACAGGGCATGACAGAAAATGCTTAATGGAGAAATTTTGTTCGACACAGTTAAGGACAAGAGGAGGAAGATAATTCCGATAAAGTTAACCCTCACCTAACAAATAGACCGCACCTGTCCGCGTAATTTATAAATTAAGCATTTGTAAAAAGTATATATAAAATCAAAAACAAGAAAACCACATAATGTCACCCGCTTATTGGAACGAGCTCGTTCCTACATGTATGAGGGTTCTACGTGACATTTTTTTGTTGAAATCTTTGGAACACATTAAAGAACAATAATTAATAAGTTTTGATATTCTATGCCTTGGATAACGGATCAAAGAGTCGGCAAAGGTAAACTCAACACCAGAGGTCAGCATCCTCTGCCATATCTGTAAAGACAAGACACAGATGCAATATAAAAGCAATCGGGACTGTGTAAACCAATAAAACTGTCAAAAAACAATTTTTTTTCAACTTAAAATTACTTACGATTTAACCTAAATAGAAAATAAATAGAGGATATCTACAATCTTTTGTGAATATCGGGAATTATCTCATTCGTGTGGACCTGAAAGTTTTATTTTTCACGAGCGCTTTTGTTATTATATGCTACGTGACATTTTACAGCACAATATGCAGCCCAATTCGCCTGCAAACAGTTTCAAGATAATAAAAAAGGCTGCTGATCGATCCCTCCATGCGACGTTCAAGGCGACGTCATGCGGCAAAGCGTAACGCCATTTAGAAAGCTACTGAAAAAATTAATCGAGTGGAACCTGGAAATATTATTATTTTTCACTCGCGCAAGCGCTCGTGAAAAATAAAACTTTCAGGTCCACACTCACGAGACAATTCCAGATACTGACTAAAGTTGAGTAGATTTTCTTTTTTTATTATATGCTACGAGACATTTTATTGGGCAATTCGTCGAGAAATGCGTACGTTTCAAAACAATAACAAAGATCAGCTGCTCGTTCCTTCAAGGTGGCGTAATGCGGCGTGGCGTGACGCCATTTAGGAAGGGGGAGTATTTCTCAGTATCTATCGAGTCGCTTGATACCTTTTATTCTTGGTCGTGCAATAAACTTTATCTTATCTTATCTTATCTTATCAAGAAATCTCTTTTAGATAATTTGCGATAACTCATAGGCTAGCAAATAATAAAATATTCTACGAAAAGGTACTAGGCTGTTACGATTTTCCTAAAGAAGACACACAAATGTCGTATAAATATCGTGGTTCTATGTGATTACAGAACCTGATATAAACTTAAACCCTTACAAAAAATCCAAAAGTTCAGCTTAACCGAAATTCTTACAACTAGAAAGAAAGAAATTTTTGGCAAACAATTTAAAAGAGAAAACAAAATACCTATATACCTACATTAAAAAAAAAACTCCATTAGATGTGTTTCCAAAGAAAAAGAATTTCTGAAAACACTGCGAAAGGAGAATGCTGACCTAAACCGAAAAAGACTTTACACTAAAAGGCAATCCAAGAAATTATACACCAGAATGTTAAAATGCTGTTGTGATAGTTGTAAATACGACACAAATACAATATAAATCCAAGACGCTATTTCATTCAAGGAAACGGAGATAAGCTTGAACACTTACAAAAAATGCAAAAGCCGATCCAGACCGAATTTCAACCAACTGGAATCTAAGTCATTTTTTGGTAAAACATACTGAAAAAAAGATTAGATTATAAAGACTGAAAAAAGAAGTTTTCACAATCACAAAGCATTAAACATCTGAAAATATTATCTTCTCTGAAATATGAGGACTTGAAGCATCAATACTGACATGAAGAGAAATACTTTCATTTGGAAATGTTTATAATTATTATAAACGAAAAATTATAGACAATATCGACAATTTAAGTGTTAAACAGTGTTGAGATAATATTAAACAGGACCTAACTGCTATGTAATAGCTTGAGAGTCATGGGCGTGAACTCTTACACATTAGAAACGGGCTTTGACGCTGACACTCCCGTTGTCATGACAAAAGCTCACATACTTCGTAATACAGTTCAGTCGCCGTGGACTGGTCGAAATGCATACGTGGGTAGTGACGTCCATACATGCGTTTAGCATGCAATAAAAATCATCAACAGCAAACTTTTAAATTATGAAACACCGGGTTGTACCCGGTGTTTCATTAACCCATTGATACTTTTGTACGTCTTATAATGTAAGAAAACAAATAGCGCGTTGATACTTCTGTACATCTTATGACGTACGAAACCAAATAGCGCGTTGTTATTTCTGTGCATCTTATGACGTACAAAATCAAATAGCGCGTTGATACTTCTGCACGTCTTATGACGTACGACATCAAATAGCGCGTTGATACTTCTGTACTTCTTACGACGTACAAAATCAAATAGCGCGTTGATACTTTTGTACGTCTTATGACATACGAAATCAAACAGCACGTTGATACTTCTGTATGTCTGAAGACGTACGAAATCAAATAGCGCGTTGATACTTCTGTATGTCTTATGACCTACGAAATCAAACAGCGTGTTGATACTTTTGTACGTCTTATGACGTACGAAATCAAATAGCCCGTTGATACTTTTATACGTCTTATGACGTGCGAAATCACACAGCGCGTTGATACTTCTCTATGTCTTATGACTTACGAAATCAAACAGCACGCTGATACTTCTGTATGTCTTATGACGTACGAAAACAAATAGCGCATTGATACTTCTGTACGTCTTATGACGTACGAAATCAAACAGAGCATTGCTACTTGTGTACGTCTTATGACGATCGAAATCAAACAGCGCGTTGATACTTCTGTACTTCTTGTGACGTACGAAATCAAACAGCGCGTTGATACTTCGTGGTCATTTGTGTTGTTATTATTTTACTATTTTTTTAAAGCTTTAACCTCAATCTCTATTTTATCCCGTATCGTTCTAAGTGACAAGCATTGAGCCAAATGTTATCGCAGCTTAAAATACTAATATAATCCTTCTGTCAAGACTTCTTTACTGGTTAAGTGCATGAAACCACTATCAGGGCTTTCAAAAAATGAGGATACCAGAGCAAAAGCCAACACTTCCCTTGCTTATATTTTATATTCAGTCAAACACAAATAATGTTTTGTTTCTATACATTTGTTTCATTACAAATTATTGGAGAGTGCTTGTGGGCACTCTCCAATAATTTGTAATAAAACAAGTTTTGAACAATAAATTCTGACCACCAAAAATAATCTAGCCCTCAACCAGTTCATCACTAATGTGGAAAATATCTTGTTATTTGTACTTTCCGACGTTTGACGTCGCATTTTGAAAAACGTTGAAGAAACTGGATTCCCAGTGACGTTTGAACGTCAGAATAATTAAAGTTTAAAAGGTTTAATAATTACATTTTGGATGATTTTTAATTAATTACCTCCCACCCGTTGAAAGTGACGTGTCCACAAAGGCTGTACTGTAGATGAACTAAAATTAAACTATACAGATAAAATAAAAACAACAACATACAAAATACGATTGAAAATCAAGTGTTTCAATGATTTAGAATTGTTTTGTATTACACTCAATTGTTTTTTGACTTGAAAAATACCCAAAAAGCGTAAATGCTCCTACAAAATTAATGTGAATGACATTTTAACAGGTACTCATTGGATACATGAAATGGTTGGAATGATCTTGAGCGGGAACACAGAAACAATGGAAAAGACCAAAGAATTCCATATGATGGACGTGGTTCCAATAGACGAGTTAGAAAAGTTGCCTTCTCCACGTCTATTGAACAACCATTTTTGGCCAAAGCATGTTCCTCGTGATATTGTGAGGAGAAAAAAGGTTATATATCTTTTGCGGAACCCAAAAGACGTTGCTGTATCATATTACCATTTTGTTCGAAGCTTTAAACCTCCAAAAGGATTCGGTGTAGAGAAATACGATGGCAAGTTCGGGGACTTTCTGGAATTGTTTCTACAAGGCAAAAGTAAGTTTGGTTTTTACCTGTCACATTTCCCAAGACAAAGTAAAACAGGGCCCCGTTCTTTCTTTTTTCACCGAAAGAGTTTTCATGAATTTGTATTTTTTAACCGGAAACCAGTGTTCGACATCATACAAATACTAACTACAGGATATGTTTAAAACCCTTTACCAAACGTAACGGCCAAAACCGGCGAGCGCTATTCTCAAAAATCGCCAATTAATTTTCAAAATATTTTCATTTTTTGTCTCAAAAACATAGGTTATGACCCCTCGTTGGAACGAGCTCGTCGAGCTCGTTCCAACGAGTGGTCATAACCTATGTTTTTGAGACAAAAAATGAAAAAAAATAGTTATTCAAGAATTTTTTTTGCAAGTGTCGTCTGCTTTTCATGTTAGGTAAAGGGTTAAGAATCAGTCAATTCACAAACTACAAATTCCACTTGATACAATTAACCCTTTGAACCCAATAGGCCGCTTTTCTGGAACAGGAATATGATATGTCATAATTCCTTAAGTATGCTGGCTGCTATGCGAATGTCTGTGGTACACCAATCAATACTTTCAACACTCAGACCCAAGTCTGCACGTTGAAAATATTAATTGGTCTATCCCCAGAAACTGAATATGGATTCTTACAACTCAACTAGCTTGGACGATGTGAAAAGATAACGGAATAGGAATATAACACTAAAATCCATCAGTTTTACAGCAAACAGTATTTAATTAAATTAATGAATCCATATCGAAGAAAACAGTGTCATAGGACGCATTTTGAACTTCGGGGCGGGGGGGGGGGGGGGGATGGCATGTTCATAGAGAACATCCACTGACTAAAAGAGATCCGTGAGTAGTTAGGGGGTGACGCTATAGATCAAAGCATTTTTAACACTGAATTTCCCATAGGCTCCAAAGGGTTAGTGTTAAATTGTGAAACTTTTAGGCCAAAGTGTCTGTAACTTATAGCCCCAAAAACTTATAGCCCCAAGAACTTATAGGGACAAACCTGAATGCACTGTGCCTGTGGGAAATTCAGTGTTAAAAATGCTTTGGTCTAGAGTGACCCCGCATCATGCAAAAAAATATGACTAACTCCTATAGCACATTTTTGGCTTATAAATTTCCACTGTACATCAATTTAATTTTGTGTTTGCAAATTAATATTTGTTTAGCATAAATGTTTTTTTGTGGTTTGCAAATTAATTTTTGTTTAGCTTAAATGTTTTTGTTTTTTTGTGTTTCGCAAAATAGAAAAATAATTTGCAAACACAAAAAATATTTTCTAAGAAAATATTTTTTGTGTTTGCAAATTATTTTTACAAAAAGCTTTTTCATAAATTTTATGAAAAAGTTTTTTTGTGAAAATAAATTTGCAAACACAAAATATATTTTCTAAGAAAATATTTTTTGTGTTTGCAAATCATTTTTCTATTTTGCAAGTTTTTATTTTATAAGGAAATATTTTATGTACCCCAGACATGGATTTTTCTCTGGCGAACCAATGTCTACGGGAGTTTTCACTGTTAAATCTGTGTCTGTCACCACTGTTTTTCCCCATAGACAATCCTGGAGGCACTCTGGCGTAATTGCAACATTTTTTATTCCAAACTTGTTTTAGGATATTTCTCATTGATGCTACTCTCATTATCAACAATCCATCACAGAATGGGTAATGGAAGTGTGTGTCTCTTTATGAGACTTTTATTTGTTTAGAAAGAAAAATTTCTTTCCAATATTTTGTAGCCTTGAAAAAGGCTGTTCAATTCTGTATAACTTAAGGAAAGATGTAAAATTGTCATTTCTCCCTTCTTGTCTTGTCATTGTAAATATCCACTCAAGTTACATTTGTTTGTCCCATGGGTATCTCTCCGATGTTTAAAAAATGACACAATAGCGCCAGTACTTTGAGTTTTTCTGAATGCATATCAACTTACAATAGCAAGTCGATAGTCCCTAGTTGTAAATTCATATTCACACAAATCATATTTCATATATTTGCATGAATACGAATTTGCAAATACAAGAACGCTATCTGTTATTTGAATTGTAAAAAAATTACTGTCTATCCTATTACAAATGTACTGAAGAAAATACACCAATACCTTCAAAATGATTCAAGTAATATATCCAATATAAGAGATGAATTAATTGTAATCTAAAAGTTATCCGAACAATTATAATCCTATGATAAACAAAACACTTGTTGAATTGTAATGCTATGTGTTAGAGTCGATTTCATGGGAAAATAAACGTCACGAAGCACAATGTCATTTTCTGGGAAGTGGTTTAAATCAACTTGATTGTTTAAATAAATGAGTTTCCCACGACTTATACCATGCATTTAATAAGCAGAACAATTGATTATTTTTTAGAACAACGGGTCAAGCACTCCCAACATATCCGTACTTTTACCTATTTATTCGAATATCTTTGCTCATAATTCTTCTATCTGGACATATTATATACCATCCTAAAGCTTGTCAAAAACAATCGGCTCGGAACTTAAAATGTTATGGACTTTTATCTGTTAAAAGAAACACAAATCCATATTCAACAAAGGCATCCCATAAAATGCACTGACACACTATTTAAATGTACATTCATTTGGTTACAAACAGGTTTGCTATCTTTTGCACTCAATAACCTCTGGATACTATACGCCGGTTGTTAAATGTGTTTAGTGAGTTTAATGCGGAGGAGGTTGATTGTAATGTTACTCGTTAGAGTCGATTTCCTGGAAAATAAAACGTCACTTAACACAACGTCATTTTCTGGTAAGTGGTTTAAATATATCGCATCTTCACTGAAAATAACCACTGCTTTGCAAATAAAAAAATCAATACTGACTTAACATTGAGTGTTATATCGACACCAGAATAACACCTGAAATATTACTTTCCATCAATGAAATGTGATCGACCAACTTGATTTTTTAAATAAAAGAGTTTCCCACGACTTATACCATGCATTTAACAAGCAGAACAATTTATTATTTTTTTAGAACAATGGGTCAAGCACTCCCAACATATCCGTACTTTTACATATTTATTTGAATATCTTCACTCATAATTATTCTCTCTGGTTATGAACAGTCTGCTGTCTTTTGCACTCAGTAACCTCTGGATGCTATACACCAGTTGTTAAATGTGTTTAGTGAGTTTAATGTTGATTGAAAGATACACTAGCAATTAAAAGCTGTAAAATATTTATCATAGAATTTTCCCATAGAGTTGGTGGATAAATAAAAAACGTTTTGAATACATAATTTATTATTAATGTTCTAAACTATTTGTGCAATTTGAATTCATAACACTTTTGAAGTAATGACTTTTCAATTGTGTATAAAAACACTTATTAACGGTGCAAATCAGCAGTGGTGATGGTATAAAAGGTGGAGGAAATCTTAGGCTGTTTCACACTTGGATTTTTGACTTCAAGAAGACAAGACATATTTTCACAGCTTTCCAGTTGATAAGAGACGATAGAAGAAAAAGATTAAGAGAGCCATTGATGAATGCAGTGAGACAGAGAGTGAAGTAGATAACACGAAACAGAAAGAACAATCAGCAAGGGATATGTACACCATCCACCCTCTCTTACAAAGAACATCAAGAAAATTCCATTCCAAATCCCATGTGTGCAGAATAACCTTTAAACAATTTAATCAGAAAAATCCATTTGACACCCTTGGAAAAGTTTTTGACAGTATGGTAGAATATATTAAAGAAGAATGTGGTGTAGATGACAATGATCCAATCAGAATACCAGTTAACCACCCAGGATTAGAAATAGGTACATTTATCCCATTTACTAAGGCTTCAGCTATCACTGGTAACACCATATTAGATGAAATAGAAATCAAATGATAACTCTAATATCCATGATGGCCAATTATCTTTAAAAATAATACACACTTCTCTACCACAAAGGTCTGGGCGACATGCACCAATTTCATTGGCATCTGTTTATAAAATGGTTGGAAATAAGAAAAGTATTGTTGAAATTAAAAATGTTAATGATTCAATGTGTCTCGCACGGGCCTTTGTAGTGGGAAAGTGTCATGCTGATGGAGTAATTCATAACTTTGGCAAAAGAAATGGAAAAATATTAGATATTCTGATAGACCAACACAAGAGCGGGAAGCTAAGGCATTGATGGACAAAGCAGGTCTTGATTATAATATTCCTTGTGGATATGAAGAATATTATAAAATACAAGACCTGCTTTACCCAGAGTATGTCATCAAAATTCATCCGCAGTATGCAAAACGTGAATTTTTATTCAAACCTTCAATTACCACCACTGATAGTAAAGTTATTCATATTTACCACCATGACCAGAATTTTGATACCATCACTACAATTACATGGTTTTTAGGATGTTCCTACTGACGTGAATTTTGTAGTAAAGGGAATAATAACAGAGAAAGTCACATGTGCCCTTTTGGTTGTGTTTACTATGCTCCAACAAAATGTATTCATGAAGATCCCATCACCTGTTACAGTTGTAATAGACAATTTAGAAGTTTATCATGCTATAATAACCATATCACTACAAAGGGGAAAGAAGAAAAAACAATTTCCAAATTAGTTCAAAAATGTGTAAAAAGTGCAATTCATTAATATATCCAACAAAAGTAAAACACATTTGTGAAGGATTCAAAAAATGTAAATATTGTCAACAAGTAGTTAATTCTGATCACCAACGTTTCATTCCAAAATGCACTTCACCCGAGGATGAAAAGTCTCCAAGCATTCCATTTGTATTTTTTGATTTTGAAACTACACAAGACTCAGCAGTTCATGTCCCAAATTTCTGTGTTGCTCACCGTGCATGTGAGGAATGTATTTGCAAAACTATAAATCAAGAATTTATTTTCTGTGACAAATTTGTACAATGGCAATAAATTTTTAAAGGGGAATCTACTTTGTCAGATTTTTGTGATTGGCTTTTCAGTAAGGAACATAAAAGGACAACAGCTATTGCTCACAGTTTAGGAGATTTTGATGGACAATTTATTTTAAGACACCTCATTGACACTGGTACAACAACTCCAGATGTAATTATGAATGGAAACAAAATTATTTCACTTAAAGCTTGTGATATTAGACTTATAGATTCTTTAAATTTTCTTTCAATGAGATTGGCACAATTTCCTAAAACATTTGGCTTGACAGAATTAGCAAAAGGTTATTTCCCCCATTTGGCAAACACACAAGCTTATCAAAATTATATTGGTCCTTATTTAGATTCAACATTGTATATGCCAGATTATATGTCTCCATCAGATAGGGAAGATTTTATCAAGTGGTACAACCAAAAATTTAATAGTAATGCCAGATTTGATTTTCAAAAAGAAATGGAACTATACTGAAAATCAGATGTAGATATCTTGTGTAGGGGTTGTGGGGAATTCAGACAAAACTTTATAGATAGTGATGGCATAGACCCCTTGAGAGAAGCATTTACCTTAGCCGATGCATGTACAAAAGATTGGAGAAAAAATTCACTTCCAAAAAACAAAATGGCAATCAATTCAGACATAGGCTACCCTGCTAAAGTCAAATACTCCATTAAAGCCATTAGATTTTTACAGTTGCACAGGAAGAAAATATACATACTCAACATGCACTTAATGGTTGGGAGGTTAAAATAGGGGGATATTATGTTGATGGGTTTCACAAAGACACAAATACAATCTTTGAATTTTATGGATGTATGTGTCATGGATGCATAACATGTTACAAAGACAATACACATGAGAAAAATCCAATCAATTTACTAAGTTACCAAACTCTATACAACAATACACAGGAACGCATACATCATTTAGAATCATTAGGGTATAACATGAGAATAACATGGGAACATGAACTTGATCATTTCTGCAAATCAAATCCTGAAGTAAAATCAACATTAAATTCATTTTTACCAAACATGGATCCTATTAAACCACGTGAATCATTATTTGAGGGGGGAGAACAAATGCCATTAACGTACATCATAAAATAGACCGAAACACAGACAATGAAATAAAATATATAGATATTTGTTCACTCTATCCTTATGTCAATGAACACAGAGAATATCCAGTAGCAGGTCACCCAAATATACTCACAAGAGAAAACATAGACATGAATAATATAAGACAGTACAGGGTACTTATCAAATGTAAAGTTTTACCACCACAATCCCTACACATGCCAGTATTACCAATTGATAGCAACAAGAAAATGTTTTTTACACTTTGCAATACATGTGCAGAACAAGAATTAGACAAATGTGAACACACAGCAGAACAATGCAGTATTACAGGTACATGGACATCTGTTGAACTTTTTAAAGCTTTTGGGATGGGGTACACATTACTTGACACGTATCAGATTTGGCATTGGGAAGAATGGTCTTCAGCAATTTACAAACATTATGTGAAGAAATATTTAAAAATGAAACAAGAACCAAGTGGATATCCAGATTGGGTGAAAACAGAAACAGACAAAGACACAGATCATTTGCTAAAACCATGTTAAACTGTTTATGGGGGGAAAGTGCACAAAACAATGTAAAAACTAAAACAGAATACATACAAGATCCAGCAAAATATTTTGACTTAATAAAAGATAAAGACATCATTATTAAAAATGTTGAATTGTTTGACCATGATAAATGTATTTTAGTCAATTACACAAAGTCTACAGATGTTTATGAACCTCACAAATCAGCTAATGTTGCAGTTGCATCTTTTGTCACAGCTTATGCACGAATGGAATTATATAAAGTAATATGACATTTGGGTAGACGAGTATTATATTTTGACACAGACAGTTGTATTTGCATCCATAATCCCTCACTTTGGAACCCACAAATTGTAAACTGTAGGTTAGGTCAATGGACAGATGAACATCCAAATTCAAAAATTATTGAATATGTAGGATTAGGTCCAAAACATTATGGCTACAAATACATTAAAGATGGTCAAATACACACTTCATGTAAAGTTAAAGGAATCACATTAGATTACAACACATCACAGAAAGTCAATTTTGAATCCATGGTGGAATGTGTAGAAGACAGACACAATTACAAATTGAACATTGAATACACACACAGAAGTAAACGCAACAAGAACAGACAAGTCACAAGTGAAAGACAAACCAAAACATTCAGATCTGTGTACACAAAAAGTTTTGTAGTGGATAAATATGATACAAGACCTTATGGGTTTAAGGTATGAATTACCCTTCAGATTTCTCATTTCATCTTTGAACACTGAACAGGCAAGATGTCTCTACCACTTAATCCTACTTATCCTATATACCTGTAACCGCACTGGGAAAATATATATACAATGCAGTGTAAGTTTAACGTGGATTCTTTATTCCATCACAGAATGTTTAAGATGTGTGAATCATCAATACAAATAATAAAGAACCCTGAAATTGACAATAAAATAAAATAAATAAATACTGGGGCATACTACACAGACCTGATATAAAAAATATGCTGGATGTAAATTCCAAAAACTGCACCGAATGCTTACCACCAAAACAACCACTTTTGTTGACAAACACCAGCTGGCACACTCAGCCAGAAAGATCTCAAAAGGCTCCTTCCAGCTAAGTGTAGCAATTGGTGGATGACAAGAAATCATAAACAAATGCTGTGCCTAACAAAGCACAACAATCCTGCTCAACAAACAGCAGCTGGCACACCCAATGGGAACCAGCTCTGAGAGCTCATTCCAGCCGAGTGTAACAGCTGATGGATGCAAAGACACAGAATACGTGAAACATAGTATGACGTGCCAAACGATCCAGCAGCAAACACAACTATCCAAATATTCACTTATAATGATAAGTATTGTCGTCACCAAAAACACAAGAATAGGTGACACAAGTATGCCCCAATATTTCTTTAACTAATAAATTAAACAATGAATAAGTTTTGCACACTTACAATGTATTACACTAAAATGTATTTACAATATACACCCCATATAAATACAAACATTAAATTGAATTTCCACACAATGCTTTACCATTTCAAATTCTACTAGCATGAAGTAGTCAACCCCACAAACACCTGAAAGTGGCAGAGATAATTCAATCCCTCAGCCCCGTAGGGTTGATGGATTAAACTATCACTAAACCACAACACTGCCACAAGATAATCTTGCTAGCAACACAACATAGTGATGCATAGCACTCTACAAAGGCATAAGTCCTGAAAAGGTACATCCAAACCACTGTAGGATAAAGGCTTGATTTCACTTTGAGCCAAATGGAAGCTACAAAGTGACAACACAAGGAGGAACTCAAGCATGACCAATCATTCGATCTTGTGTTGTAAATAACAGTAGACTAGCATGCCAGGCTTTGGCTCCCAAGTCTAATTACTGGAAACAAGTCTACCAAAGTAGAATAGCACTACACAACTTCCCAAGACATGTACATGGAAAGCTTCCACAAATTATATAAAACCCAAGTAATGCTAGTTCTAGCAAATCCACCCCTAAAATATAAAAGCAGCGAAATAGCTATATATAAATATATATAATGCCTACCCTCAGTGTGATGGGTTCCTGTGCCTAAATGACAACTAGGCGGACTGTGGCATTCACATACAGGAGTATCTCGAAACCTACATAATAAAGAAAATCATAGGAGTGATGGATAGAAATAATAGTATAAGACCTGAAAATATTGTGTAGCTTATTCACAGTTGCTAGGGATCAGCTGTGGTCAGCCTAAGCAGACCACAGCGGATCACCCGCAGTCACAGTGAATAAACAACTAAACATAATACCAAAAAGCACACCAAAACTGCAAACTACTAAAATACAATAAATTATCAGTTTACTATCGGGGTTTAATGACACTTTTGAACAGCCAAGGATATAAATTGGAATTTTGAAATAGTGCGTACACTTAACAATAATACTGAGCTAAATAAATATTTAAATCAGTATGTTCCAAAATCGGAACCAACTCGTGGCCATGGCAGTCGGGACAAAGTACCAAGCATGATACTTTGTTCAGGCTGCCAGCCCACTCTGAGAGAAAACTTATAGAAAACTAAGTAATTAAATACCTGATTTTATGAAAAAGCTGTTTCTATCCACTCCTATGAAATTCTTGGAATATCCATGAATTTCCAAAGCCACAGATACAATTATATTTAAATTAGCAATATATATATTTATGAATCAGGACACAACCACATTGCAAACAGAGAGAAAGGAGAATGCCCTGAACTGGACACTGCAGATAACTGCAGACCTTTCTTGACCAATGAAAATCAATTACCCATAACAGTACTCACTTCATGCCTTTCATGTGCGTGAACTCAGAAAAGCCAGTGAAATTTACAATCAACCCGTATTACTAGAAGGAATGATTAACCTTCTACATACTAATGTGGCTGAAATAAATATTAATACTGTGTGTAAAACTAGTAAAATATTAGTCAGTGCAGATTTAATTCACTGTAACTAAACACAAACAGGAAATATTGTTTTGTACCTAGATAAATAAAAATAAGACCAACCCCATTCCCATTACTGCCACACAGTTCCCCCCACTAAAAAAAGCCGTCCCTGACATTTACCTAAAACTTACTTATTAGAAATTAATGATAACATAGTGTCACACAGCTTACTACTATTACCATCAAAAAACCCTTCGGCAGATAAAACTTTTAACATTTGTACTTTCTCTTTCCAATCTGTTTCTACAGTCTGGGACATTGAATATTCTCCAGTCAACATCCAAGGTGGCTTACTTCTGGATCTGGTGGAACGCCTGGGTGCTGGTGCAGGAGGTGTATCAACATGATCACAACCAGCAACATCAATAACCTCTCTTGCAGAAGAATCTCCTGTAGAGTTGGAATTTACCCTATGTTCTTCTGCAAGAGCCACTTCAGCTGGAATAGATGAAACAGATTCAGTTGACAAATCATTGTCGCATAAGCGACGATGGGCGTCCCCATGATTTGCCTCTTGAATCTCCTCAGCAGGCTCTGTACCTGTAATATTGGAGATTTCTTCACCCGTATCTCCATTGCCGGCAATAATATCAGTGTTGTGTGGAACACTGGTCTCTCTTCTGTGGTAAACCACATAACTACCCTCAGTCTCATCATCACTAACTTCTGTTGGTTCCACTAGACTGGCTGTATCTTGTTATTGTTGTCTTCGTCGAGGTGTTGGAATAGGTGTCTTCTGTTTGGGTGACTTCTGTTTGACTGGACTCAGGTCAGTTTTACTTTCATCATTTAATAAAGTGGTGGGCAATAATAAATTTCTATGAAGAAATTTACTCTTCTCGTTGTCCGTTTTTACCTCATAGACTGGTATATCTGGATTTGGCTGGTCTATCACCACATAAAAGTTGTCGCTCCATTTGTCCACCAGTTTATGTCATCCATCAAATGAGGTTCTCTTTACCAGTACTGTATCTCCAATTTGAATATTGGCTACTCGTACTTTGGAATCATAGCCCTTCTTTTGATGTTGTTGAGCTCTTTCAATATGCTGAGTAGCCTTCTCATAAGCACTTTTGAGTCTGCCTCTCAGATCACTCACATATTTGGAAAAGGGCTTAGAGGGTTGGTTTTGTTCCAAACCAAACTCAACATCAACAGACAATCTGGGTTCTCTACCGAACATTTAAAAGTATGGAGAAAAGTTGGTGGAGTCATGACGGGTACTATTGTAAGCATGTACCAAAGTCCCAATATATGAACTCCAATCAGCTTTCTTCTCTTTGTCCAATGTCCCAAGCATATCTATCAAAGTCCTGTTAAAATGTTCACACATTCCGTTTCCCATAGGATGATAAGGTGTGGTACGAGACTTTGAAATGTTAGTGATGGCAAGTATTTTTTGAATAAGCTTGGACTCAAAATTTGCACCCTGGTCCGAATGAATCCGTTTTGGCAGACCATAGTGCTGTACAAACTTATTCAAGAATACGTCTGCTGTCGTCCTCGCACTCATATTTTTGGTAGGATAAGCTTGGGCATATCTGGTGTAATGATCTGTAACAACCAGAACATAATGTACCCCTCACTTGGCAACATCTAAATGGAGATAGTCCATACATAGAAGCTCCAAAGGCTGAGTAGTCTTAATATTGACCAAGGGGGCTTTCTGTTTGGAGAGGGTTTTGAACCTCACACAATGACCATAATTCTTGACCCAATTTTCCACTTCCTAAAACATTCCTGGCCAATAAAATCTGTCTCTTAAAAGGGACAAAGTCTGATCTCTTCCAGGATGGCCAACATCATTGTGTAGACAGGTAAGTGCTCTCTTAATTAAAGTAGAAGGTAAAACCAACTGGAGCCTTAACTTCTCGTCAACTGAAATCTCTCTGTATAAGAGTCCTCAGACCATTTTTAATCTGTCAAAGGATCTGTACATGGCATTATGGTAAGGTGATGATGGCAATTTAGCCAAGATAGGTTGTTTCTTGTTTGTAACAGCTGAATACCATATCTTGAGGAAATCATCATCACATTGAGTCTTTTGAATGTCTCTGATATTCACTAGTGCTATGTCTTGTCCAAGTATCTGGAGATCTGGTAATACACTCTATGACATACACAAGGACTCAATAAAACCATCATGTTGAATTTTCTTACATATAGCTTGCACAGAATTACAATTGACTTCTCAGATATGCTGGGATCGAGTTTCCTCGACTGATGGAAGTCTGAATAAAGCATCAGCATCATTGTTGGATTTCCCAGGATGATATAAAATATTAAAGTCAAATGCAGACAATGCTGCTAACCATCTATGCCCAGTCGCATCTAATCTGGCTGTCATGAGAACGTATGTGAGTGGATTATTGTCAGTAAGTACAGTAAATTTCCTACCATATAAATAATCATAAAATTTATCACACACTGCCCACTTTAAGGCCAGAAACTCAAGTTTATAAGCAGGATAATATTGCTCTGATTTGTTAAGACCATGACTGGCATAGCTGATTACCCATTTAAGTTTTCCATCACTCTGGTATAACACAGCTCCAAGCCCATCTTTACTGGCATCTGTATGAAGCTCAAAAGTCTTGGAAAAATCTTGGTAAGCCAAAACAGGTGATGTAGAAAGTATTTGTTTCAAATTGTTGAAAGCTTCATCCTGTTCTGGACCCAAACAGTCGAGTTGGTAGTTTTCTTCTTCGTTCTTCCTTTCTTGTCAGGCCTTGGCATAAGTTTTGTCAAAGGTTTTGCAATGTTGGAAAAGTTTTTTACAGAAGTGTATGTAGTAGCCAGCAAATCCTAGAAACTTTCTGACTTCTTCAGAATTCTGTGGTGTCGGCCAAGTCTTTATTTTTTCTATTTTTTCTGGATCTGTTTCGATCCCATCGGCCAACACAACATGTCCAACAAAATTAACCTTTTGTGGAAGAAAGAACATTTCTTGGCTGACAGTTTTAGTCCGCATTCTCTTAAATGGTTGAAAACTTTCTGTGTTCTTTCAAAATGATGCTGTATGTCATTGGAAAAAATGATTAAATCGTCCAAGTAAATGAAACAGATTTTAAGATGCAGCTCTCCAAAGCACTGTTCCATCACCCATTGATAGGTTCCAGGCGCATTAGCCAATCCAAATGGGAGTCTGTTAAACTCATAAAAGCCAAGAGGCCCTACAGTAAAAGCTGTGTGCTCTTTATGGTCTTCTTCAATATCCACTTGGTAATAACCAGACTTCATGTCTATGACACTAAAATATCTGGCACCACTAAGGGAATCCAACACTTCCTCTATACGAGGCAAGTCATAACTGTCCTTGATAGTTTTATTATTTAAATCCCTATAATCTATGCACATTCTCAGCTTACCATCTTTTCTGCGGGCTAAAACCACTGGTGATGCATAAGGAGAATACGAGGCACGTATTACCCCACTGGCAACCAGCTGTTGAAGATGTTCTCTCACTTCATCATACATAGAGGGTGGTATACGCCTGTATCTTTGTTTAAAAGGAACATCATCAATTAACTTGATCTTATGTTTAGTGCCGCCATAGTGTCCAATATCTGTGTCACCAGATGAAAACACATCTTCATAATTTAACAATAAATCTTGAAATTGTGTATACTCTTTTTCACATAATATTTTCTTTGATTCCTGTAAACTTGGAATCATATCACTAAACCTTTGTATATTTTCAGCCTTATCACATTTGTGTGCACCATTTTCAATTACTACTGCTGCACTTCACACAATATGGCATTAGGAGGGATTGTTACTGTTTTTGTAGAACAATTCGAAACAGATACATCAACGTAACATCTCCCTTTGCCATCATATGGAAACACTGAAGGACATAAGTCAAGGTCACTCATAAATTTAGCATCATTACATGATTGCAACATTACATGTGTTGGAATATAGTCCAAGCTACTTGTAAAACATCCAGCAACTGATACAGTAGTATTTGGTAAAATAGTAGTACCTTTGGATTCACAACTCTTCACTTTCCCAAGTACATTATTTTGGCTTTTCAATTTCTTTTCTCTTTGTAATAAGCACCTAAAGCTTATATGCCATGGGCTGGAAAGTGAAGAGGTTTGAAGCATCTTGTTTCCTAAAGTATCTTTACAATCAGCAAGTAGTATGTTTAATATATTTGTGGCAATAAGCATTGGTACTCTAGAATTATATCTACTATCTGGCACAACAAGTGCCAAACAAGATTTCCTATTACTAGGAACACCAAAAAAGTCAAGTTCAATTTCCACATAACCATCATAAGGTAAATTCTGTCCATCAGCACATTCAATAGATAATATATCATTTAGTGGTTTAATAGTAATGTTATTTAGATAAGTATTGCAAAAGTTACATGATATTGTAGACACATTTGAACCTGTGTCAAGTAAAGCAGTTGTTTGAGTACCATTAATACAAATAGGTGTTTCACAAGATTCACCAAGTAATTTACTAGCATCTGGGCAGTTAAATACAGACTGTTGGCCTATGAATTGCCCATGTCCATAGACCTTTACCTGTTTAATTTTTTCTGTTGAGGTTTACGTAGATGATCGAGTCGAACTTGACAACCAATCTGGATATGTCCCTTTTGTCCACATCTGAAGCAAGTTACATCATTATACCTATTATATGATGAATTATTTTCATAATTTTTACTATGTTGTTGTTTAGTATAGTGATTTGGCCGACTCTGCCACTGCTTTTGTGGCTGTTCTTGAAATTTGGGCCTTTGACCAAAAACACTTTTCTTGCCAGACATACTAGACTGTTGTTGATTTTTAGTCTGAGATTGTTCTACTTGAGAACGCAAAGTTTTAACTTCAGTTTGCAGCTGTTTTACTACACCAGTAAGTTCTTTGATAGGATCTTCCGCCTGTACAGCAGATTTAGCAGGTATAGCTGGTGCAAGTTCAGACTCAAGTCTTCTAAGTTCAATACGCAACCTATCAAACTGAGAAAATTTATCAAACATATAAGTTGCTATTGAGTTTAACTGGGGCTTGAGACCCGCATATAATGCTGAACATAGCATATCATTAATATCAGTGGATTCAACTAAACCTGCATCAACAACTTTTGCTAATAAATCTTCTAATTTAGAAGCAAATGCAGATACATCCTCACTGTCATTTTGCTTAGCAGTATAAAAAGCTGATAAAAGTGACTGCTTGATATCAACTGACCCAAAAACAGAGTCAAACTTTTTAAGAATGTCAACAACGGTGACACTTTTACCCATATGCATTAATATTTGTGCAGCATGACCTTTCAATGACCTCCTAATGGCAAATAAAATTTCATGTTCAGGATAAACATTTTCATTAAGTAAACATGTAACCTCATATTTCCAAAGGTCAAAGTCAGAATCCTTTGAACCTTTGTCACCTGAAAATAACATAAGTTTGAGAGGATTATAATGTGGTAGTCGTGGTACATATTTTGGTTCAGTTTTTACATCTGATCCTAACTGGCCAGAGCCAACAACATTGAGCATCCATTTTTTAAATTGCTCTGGCAATTCAACATCTGGTTTCACCCCTAATGACTGAAATGCTTCTGAAAGTTTATCAAGTTCACTTGAACTAAGTTTTTCAGCCATTATGTACCATATAGCTAACAATAATGATTTCTATAATATTTTCAAATCAAATTATGAATGTGTACCTGCAACAGAAATAATATTTCATCTCTTTGCAGATTAGTAATGAATAGGTGCTACTATGCAGTGTGAAATACAAGTGACTGTTTCTATCAATATCAAAACCAAACATTTCTGAAAATTGTTGAAGAAATTTTTTCTGAAAATTGTCAAAAAAAATGAAAACTGACAAAGATGTTTTTCCTGAAAATTATCAAACACATTTCTCCAGAAAATCACCACAAAAATATTTTCTGTGAACACCCAAAGTCCTCAGCAATAATTTCAATACTAATAATCACCACAAAGTAGCAAAAAAAGTATGATTGCAATCATATTGTCGGAAAACTTTTTTCAAAAATATGTTACAAGTCCACCTATTTTTCACCTGTACTGAAATTATTTCAGATTTGTTTCAGATTTCATCAGGAAAAAAAAAATTTTGAACAAGAAATTTTTTTAACAAAGTCATTGACAAAAAAATTTAAGTCCGAGATGAGCTTCCATAATTTCTAAGAGAAGGCAAAAAATTTGTAAACAAAATTGTTCAAGTGAACTGAGAAAAACTATCCCCAAGATGTTTCAGAAAAAAACTAAGTGTTTACAAATTGATTACCTCCCTTACTATTTGTGAATGTAAACAAACTATGTTTTATCAGGCAAATGAATACATGAAAATAGAATCCATTATTTTTAATGAAGTGTCCATTGAACAAAGTCTATAAATATAATTCAATGCCACTAAAATATCAGTTCATGCAGTCTAATCAAAAGTTCATCCTCAGTAGTAGTAATTGTAGAAAAGTTTACATGTAACTAGTATACCAGTTCAACCATGAAGAATAAAAGAGTCCATCTCAAGCAGAAAATCAACGTTCATCACATCAAAACATCACTGAGTAGAAGTCAGTTGGGCGCCATTTGTAACCACACTGGGAAATTATATATACAACTCAGATGCACTGTAAGTTTATTGTGGATTCTTTATTCCATCACAGAATGTTTAAGATGTGTGAAACAGCAATACCAATAACAAAGAACCATGAAATTGACAATAAAATAAAATAAATAAATACTGGGCATACTACACAGACCTGATATAAAAAATATGCTGGATGTAAATTCCAAAAACTGCACCGAATGCTTACCACCAAAACAACCACTTTTGTTGACAAACACCAGCTGGCACACTCAGCCAGAAAGAGCTCAAAAAGCTCCTTCCAGCTAAGTGTAGCAATTGGTGGATGACAAGAAATCATAAACAAATGGTGTACCTAACAAAGCACAACAATCCTGCTCGACAAACAGCAGCTGGCACACCCGACGGGAACCAGCTCTGAGAGCTCATTCCAGCCGAGTGTAACAGCTGATGGATGCAAAGACACAGAATACGTGAAAACATAGTATGACGTGCCAAACGATCCAGCAGCAAACACAACTATCCAAATATTCACTTATAATGATAAAGATTGTCATCACCAAAAACACAAGAATAGGTGACACAAGTATGCCCCAATATTTCTTTAACTAATAAATTAAACAATGAATAAGTATTGTACACTTACAATGTATTACACTAAAATGCATTTACAATATACACCACATATAAATCCAAACATTAAATTGAATTTCCACACAATGCTTTACCCTTTCAAACTCTACTAGCATGAAGTAGTCAACCCCACAAACACCTGAAAGTGGCAGAGATAATTCAATCCCTCAGCCCCGTATGGTTGACAGATTAAACTATCACTAAACCACAACACTGCCGCAAGATAATCTTGCTAGCAAAACAGCATAGTGATGCATAGCACTCTACAAAGCATAAGTCCTGAAAAGGTAAATCCAAACCACTGTAGGATAAAGGCTTGATTTCACTTTGAGCCAAATGGAAGCTACAAAGTGACAACACAAGGAGGAACTCAAGCATGACCAATCGTTCAATCTTGTGTTGTAAATAACAGTAGACTAGCATGCCAGGCTTTGGCTCCCAAGTCTAATTACTGGAAACAAGTCTACCAAAGTAGAATAGCACTACACAACTTCCCAAGACATGTACATGGAAAGCTTCCACAAATTATATAAAACCCAAGTAATGCTAGTTCTAGCAAATCCACCCCTAAAATATAAAAGCAGCGAAATAGCTATAAATAAATATATATAATGCCTACCCTCCGTGTGATGGGTTCCTGTGCCTAAATGACAACTAGGCGGACTGTGGCATTCACATACAGGAGTATCTCGAAACCTACATAATAAAGAAAATCATAGGAGTGATGGATAGAAATAATAGTATAAGAGCTGAAAATATTGTGTAGCTTATTCACAGTGGCGAGGGATCAGCTGTGGTCAGCCTAAGCAGACCACAGCGGATCACCCGCAGTCACAGTGAATAAACAACTAAATATAATACCAAAAAGCACACCAAAACTTCAAACTACTAAATATAATAAATTATCAGTTTACTATCGGGGTTCAACAACACTTTTAAACAGCCAAGGATATAAATTGGAATTTTGAAATAGTGCGTACGCTTAACAATAATACTGAGCTAAATAAATATTTAAATCAGTATGTTCCAAAATCGGAACCAACTCGTGGCCATGGCAGTCGGGACAAAGTACCAAGCATGATACTTTGTTCAGGCTGCCAGCCCACTCAGAGAGAAAACTTATAGAAAACTAAGTAATTAAATACCTGATTTTATGAAAAAGCTGTTTCTATCCACTCCTATGAAATTCTTGGAATATCCATGAATTTCCAAAGCCACAGATACAATTATATTTAAATTAACAATATATATATTTATGAATCAGGACACAACCACATTGCAAACAGAGAGAAAGGAGAATGCCCTGAACTGGACACTGCAGATAACTGCAGACCTTTCTTGACCAATGAAAATCAATTACCCATAACAGTACTCACTTCATGCCTTTCATGTGCGTGGACTCAGAAAAGCCAGTGAAGTTTACAATCAACCCATATTACTAGAAGGAAAGATTAACCTTCTACATACTAATGTGGCTGAAATAAATAGTAATACTGTGTGTAAAACTAGTAAAATATTAGTCAGTGCAGATTTAATTCACTGTAACTAAACACAAACAGGAAACATTGTTTTGTACCTAGATAAATAAAAATAAGACCAACCCCATTTCCAATACTGCCACATAGCTGTCAGAGTTAAGAAGACTTTCAAGTTTTAGTATGACTACAAATCCTATTTTAAAATCCAAGAAAGAAGAATTAGCTAAAGCTGGATTTTTCTATGTGGAAGATGGTAAAGTAAAATGTTTTGTATGTGGACAAGGTTTACATAATTGGGAAGAAAAAGATATTCCTTTACAAGAACATGTTAAGTGGTCACCAAATTGTCCTTATATTCAGTTGATAAGAAATTGTCAATTATACAATCCACCAACATGTATGCAAACACCCCCAGATAAAATATTATCAGTGATGGATTATGGATTCACTTTAAATCAAATATTTTCAACAAGTGTCTAGATGATTTTCCAGATTCTAATTCTTTATTTGCACTCATGGTACTAAATGATCAAACTACATCATTTAGTACCATAATTGCAAGAAAAGCTGCACTTTCAAATAATTTCAAAACTAAGTTAGACAACATGTTTACAGATAATGTAGAAAATCATTTTCCTGACTGTCCTGATGTACAAAGTACATGGTGTCATGTGGTACCTGATGCACAAAATACATCAGAACAGACAAAAGACTCATCACTTTGATTTCAACCATGGAACTAGTAAGACGTATCTTAGACAACAAGATTACATGTAAGGCATTATTATATGCATTTCAATTGGTCACTCATGCTTATCTAACAATAACAAAAGATTTTATTCATAATCAATTGGAAAAAGATGAATTGTATGGGGAATTTTGTAATGCATTACAAATCCTTAATGCTTTTTACAAAGATAATGTAGAAAATATTTGGACAAGAGTTGTGTGGGGTAATATAAACAGCTCCTAGACTGTTTAACATGCTACCAGAATTTGTTAAAACAGCCACTTCTTTGACAGCATTTAAATCTAGATTGAAATCCCATTCATTCAACAAATATTTTTAAATCCTCTGTTGGTCATCATTTTGATTATGAGCAGTGTTGTAAAGCACCATGGAACTTTTTTTAATATTGTGAGATGTTTGCGCTATATAAATGTATATTATTATTATTATTATTATAATTTATGATAAAGAAATCATTAATTACTTGTATATACAATGTGTACCACAAATAGATAAAAGAATAGATTCTTCAGAAACCTTATTTGAGTTAAAAACACCCTTAAAACTAATACCTACTAACAGACATGAAGAAGGTATGGAAACAGAAAGAATATAAGTTAGTGATAGAAAACTTTTTCACAGAAAAACAATTATGGCATCGAGTGAATGTTTAATGTTTCAACACCCTTGTAATATCTTTATTTCGGGACCTAGTGGTTCAGAAAAAACAGAATTTGTCTAAAAGCTTATTGATATGAAACATGACTTATTTCAAATTCCCCCACAAACAAAATCATTTGGTGTTATAAAGAATGGCAAAATACGTATACTTTACTAGAAGAAAGTGAAGTTATTAAATTCATAGAAGTTATGATGAATATGAAATTGTCTGTGATGTCAATATTCCACATCTTGTAGTTTTTGATGATATGTTAGGAGATAAAGATGAAGAAAAAATTATATTGTGGTTCACACGAAAAGGACATCATAGAAATGCAAGTGTCATTTACATTACACAGAATATGTTTCAACAATTTAAATCTAGTCTTACTATAAGTTTAAATGCACTTTATATGATTTTATTTCAAAATACCAGAGATAAAGGACAAATTAAAGTATTGGCAAATCAAGTTCAGGTACCACATTTAAATGCATGTTGTCAAGATGCAAGAAGTATTGATCATGGTTATTTATTAATTGATTTTCATCCTAGAACTCCTGAATATTTGAGATTAAGAACTAATATTTTTCATCCTTGGGTAACACAAAATGAACGTGGCCCCATCATTTATACAAAACTATAAATTCCCCTTGCTCTTATGAGTTGGTGTTAGTTACTCAAAGTTTGTCAACAGCTACACATCATCATGGTATCATTCATATATTCTTTGGAACAACGTGGTCAAGAAACAAGTCCATTTGCAAGACAAAAATTACTTAAGAAAGGTTTTAAGAAAATTGTTAAATGGTTTACATTAGCAAGTAGAATCATACTTAATAAGAAAATTAAATTGCCAAAACAAACTTTAACCTATATGGATAAACATAAACAAGATCTTGAACAACTTGCAAATCCGAGAGTAGATCTTGCAGCAAAATGAAACATTATTTTAAAACCGGAAGGTGGTGGATTTTTAGGAGGTGTTATCATTCGTAAATTAATTCAATGGGATGGTCATAAGACAAGTAGATCATTCTATTCACCATGTAAAAAAAAAACAAAGAGTAAGAAACAAAAGTCACCTAAAAGGAAACGAAAATCCCCTAAGAAAAAAGCAAAAAACTAATCAAGTTCTAGAGAGATAAAAAATCAATGAAAGGTAGGATCTAAATACATGTACACAAATTATGAAATTGCACCTCATAACTCTCCATCTACAAAGCATACAAAAACAAAAGCGTTACTTGTGAAAAATTTTCAAAAACAAAGAAAAGTTCACCGTATCACCACTTAAGTTAGCACGTATGTCAAGTGGAAGTGTAACAAAAGATGGTGTCAAAAATCATGAACCAATGTATTCTGTAATAAAAGCAGGTCAAAATGTACTGCATGACCCAATGAGTTCTAGACAATGTTTAGAATATATTCCACTAAAAGAAAATATTCCCACAATGGCACGTTTTACAGCTTTAAATACACCTAAACATGTTAAAGGTATAAGGTCTTACTTTAAGTGATAATGTTTTTAATAAAATAAAGTGTACTCTTCGCACATATATATAAATAGCATTACATTTTATTTGTTTCATTTAATCATTAGATTCTATATGAGCAAGATGGTGAGACAAAATAAGAAACAAAAAATTCCTTTAGTTAAAAAATATGGTGGTATGTTATTAGGTTTAAGTCAAACTCCTCCAGCATTTCAAAAACAAATTATGAAAAATGCACCTAAAGAATTAATTGTGTGTCAGAATGCTGTCATAATCTTTTAAAAGGCAACACACATCTAATACCAAGTCAGAAACAAAAATTCCATCCAAAGCGTCAACAACTATGAGCACTCGCTAGTAAATCAATAACTCTTAAAAAGAAAAAAACAAATTTTAAATCAAAAAGGTGGATTTTTACCATTACCTGGTTTACTTGGACATGCTATAGGAGTTGCAACAAATCTTGCAAATAAATTAGTCAGGAAAATATGAAAAAGATGGCTATTGTACCTTATCAAATGTTAGAAGATATGCAATGTTTTAGAAATGAAAAAGCTCAAAGACCAAGATTACCCCCTAACCCACAAGTTACAAATACTGTACAACTTCAAAATGATTGATCATCTGTGTTAGAAAATTCAGAGTTATCTGAAAGTTAGAAAGAACTTAAGTATGGGGAAACTTTGCAGAAATTTCAAATGTCACACAAGAAAGCATTACAACCAATATTGGTTCCATTACCTGAGTCAGGAGAAAAATCATTATTTTTATGAGATCGTATTATAGAAAGTGTCCCTGTTACAATGAGTCGTAAAGCAACTTCATTATTATCTGCTTTATCATCCCATCCACACATGAGCTGGGATAATCAGGATGTATTAAGTTATGATGGAGAAGTCATAAAAGGTTCAAATATCATAGATTTAGTTAATGATGTTCTTAGACATTGAAAAGGTTTTAAACCGAGTGGATGAGAAATGTTTAGTCATGGATTAAAAGATATAAATATCCCTCAAGATTTTGTTGGAAATTGTGAACGTTGGTTATGGATGAATTGACAACATATACCCAAACCCAGTAAATATCAAAGTTCTCCAGAAGATAGTTGGTCTGAAACTCCTCAATCATCCCCTCCTAAACGTAAAGTTTGTCGAGGTCATAGAGTGCAGTGGAGTGAAGACACCAAAGTCAGCACTAAATTGATAAAACATAAAATTTCTGAAAAATGGGAGGCTTATTGAATGATTTATTAACTGAAATATATTACAATACAAAACATCCTGCTGGTTATGGAGGTATACAAAAATTGTACAAAGCAGCTCATAGTATAGATAATTCCATCGAACTTGATCAAGTGAAAAAATGGATGAAAGGAGAAAAAACTTATACTTTACATCAACCCATCTGTAAAAATTTTCAAGGGTGTAAGACTATAGTGGGTGGTATTGATCATCAATGGCAAATTGATTTAGCAGGCTTACAAAGTTTACAATCTTATTTAATATGTATTATTGATGTATTTTCAAAATATGCATGGGTATTACCCATTCACAATAAATCAGGAGAGACATTAAAACAATCTTTTCAGAGTATTTTGAAAATTTCTGGACGTAAACCATTATCATTACAATCTGATAAATGTTCTGAATTTAAAAATAAAGATGTACAAATTTTTTTAAAGAAACAAAAAATTAATTTCTTCACAACAGAAAATCCTGAAACAAAAGCTAGTATTGTTGAACATTTTCAACACACCTTGAAAACACGAATGTGGAAATATTTTACACACAAACGTACATTAAGATACATTGATGTGTTGGAAAATTTAGTTGATGGTTATAATCATAGTTATCATCGAAGTATTCAGAGAACTCCTGCTTCAGTATCATTAGAAAATGAAGTAGAAATATCTCAACATTTGTATGGTAAAAAATCTAAAAAGAAAAAATACAATTTAAAGTTGGTGATATAGTACGTATTAATAAAACCAAACGTACATTTCAAAAAGGGTATTTACCAAATTGGACAAAAGAGTTATTTAAAATTACTCATATAAAACATACGATACCACCCACTTATAAACTTGAAGATATGGGTGGTGAAAATATACAAGGGACATTTTATCCACAAGAAATTCAAAGCATAAAAGATGATAAAAAATATATAATTGAATCAATTCTTAATAGACGTTCAAGATGTTAGGGAAAGACAATTATTAAAGAAGGTTATCCAAAGAAATTTGATTGTTGGATAGCAGAGTCAGATTTGGTATAAAAAGAATATGTCATCAAACTTCATTACCTAATGAAACCACAAGTGTTGATGTACAAAGTCAACAGAGTCAACAATTGGGAAGGTTATCCAAAGAAATTTTGATAGTTGGATAGCAGAATTAGATTTGGTATAAAAAGAATATGTCATCAAATGAAACTTCATTACCTAATGAAACCACAAGTGTTGATGTACAAAGGCAACAAGGTCAACAATTTAAAATTTTTGGAAATCGTGTTGCAAAAAATCAAGTCACTTATTTCACACAGATTATTATCATTTATGATATTATAAATACTGCCATTGCACATTTGGGTTTACAAAGCCTTAGTAAAGAATTGTGGTTAGTGTTATTAAGTAGTTCTTTAGGATGTATTCTTCCAAGTCCAGGTTTAAAATATTTGAAACAACCACAAGATAAGAAAAATGAATTCATTTTACGTAACACTTATGAGTGATAGTTCTATGAATATGTTTCCAAATAATACCCAATGTTGTTTTCAAAGAAACTTATCTAAACCCATTCATCTTGATAAAGAACATTGGGAGGTGGGATTAGTTAAAGTAATTTTACCTTCGGAGGCAAAAAATATATCAAATGAAGAATCACATTTTAAAATTATTGTGACAAACTCAATCAGGTACCAGTATCCAAATCGTATTTTGATCAGATCAGTATTAATATAAATGAGAAAACTGGTAAACCCATTCATTTTGCAAGTGGCAAGACAGTTGTTAAGTTGCATTTTAGACAGCGACATAAATTGAATTTGTAAAAATGATGCCAGTGTATCAAGGTGTACCATGGCAATATGGATATGAATTAGGGTCTATTTTTTGCACAGCAATAAGAACACCTGCACCATTTATAAACCCAATTGCAAAAAATGCATTTCAAACTTTAAAGAGAGAATGATTAAAACATGGTTTAGAAATAGCAAATGAATTGATAAAAAAATGTGAAGCACCTAAAGACATTTTCTTAACTCATGGATAAGATCTTTTGAAATCAGTTGGTGAATTTGCTTTAGGTATAAAAAGACAAAAACAAGAACCAAAACGTCAGTCTGTGGTTCGTTCTCGTAGAGGCAAGACACGTCAAAGACAAGCCCATTCAAAATGAAAATCAAGACCATGTGATATATTTGATTAAATCATGATGTTACATGGATCTTACGAACATTTTGGGAGTAGTTTTGATCCAGATAATGTATCACCAACATCAAGTGGTATAGAAAATATTGGTGAAATTGAAAAATTTCCTGTTGCATCTTTAAATAATTCTTCACCAATAGAATTTTTAATTCCCAGACAAACAACCAAGTGGTTAGATCTTGCAGCATCTACACTTGAGGTTCAATTCAAAATTACAAACCAAGATGGGAGTGTTTTGGGTGGAGATACACAAATTGCTCCTATCAATAATTTTTTTCATAGCATGTTCAGTAAAATTGATGTTACACTGAACGGCAATCTTATCACCACCAATACAGATCTTTATCCTTATAGAGGATTTTTTGAGAATTTTCTTAGTTATTCAAGAGATGTGAAAAAAACACACCTAGCTGCTAGTGAGATGTGGTATACAGACACTCCTGGACACCACACAGAAACAAGTAAAGCTTTGTCTAACAAAGGTTTGACTGAACGAGCCAAATTAATTGGTGGTGGCAAAAATGTACAACTAAGAGGTAAATTACATTTAGATCTATTTGTGCAAGATAAGTATTTACCAAATGGTGTAGAGATGAGAATTAAATTGCATCATACTCCGACTAAATTTTGTTTGATTGGTAATGGAAATGGAAAAGGAGAAATTCAAAAAACCATTTTCAGAATACCGGCACTGGATTTAATTCCAAAATTTGTGAATGATCTTAATGTACAAGTAGATCGAGCAAATTATAAAATGCCCATAAAACGTAGTGAAATTAAAAAAATTACTATTGGAAGTGGTCTTCGTTGAAAAATAGAAGACTATCTGTTTCATAAACAGATGCCAAAACGAATTATTCTTGGTTTAGTTAGTAATCGAAATATAAATGGAGATATTGGCACTAATCCATCTAATTTTCAATATTTCGATTTGAATAAGTTGGAAAGCACAATAGATGGACATTCCATTAATGCACGTCCCTTTGAACCGAATTTCGAAGGTGGACTTTATCTCAATTCATATTTGTCATTATTTGAAGCTATGGGCTCTTTTGGACAAAATCAGTCATTTAATTTATCTTTGCAGGATTATGCAAAAGGGTATACACTTTGGGGTATTGATTTGAAACCTGATCAGAGTAGTAGTGTGCCATTGGCTCACCCAATAAAGTCTGGCAATCTTAGGTTTAAACTTCAGTTTGCTCTAGCTCTTCCAAAGGTGATCAACGTTGTTGTCTATGCAGAATTTGATAGTGAGATAGAAATCAACAAATTCAGCGAAGTGATATTTGACTATTAAACAAGATGGTTCAGTGTGAACACTGCAAGATGTGTAAAAAAAAATACAAACATTATTTCAAAAATGTGTAGTCATAGAACTGATCAAATCCATTAAACAGAAAATGAAAAATATCTGTGGAGAATATCGAACCAACACAACAACATTAATAGATAGATACCTTGCAGAATGCTTACAGAAAGTGTGTCCAGTGACTATACTATATAATCTACACAAGAGAGCAAGAAAATTAAACTTATTAGAATATTGTGCTCATATAGACTTTGAAATAAACTGCAAAAAGACATTCAAAAGTGGGCAGATTTCATTAAAAGAGACTGGTTATATTGTACAGGACATCTTGATTAACAGCTCCGGGCCTGTCAGCCTTTTTCAAAGCTAAAAAGATGGAAACCATACAATTACAAAATATACTTGACAGTTCTCAAAGGTTATCATCCTTAAATGGAAAAGTGTGTTCAAAAGACTTGTTACCAAAATTGATTCATATGGTTTACCACCAATAGATAGAGACATATACATATATATATATATATAGTGAAAAACACAGATTCCTGGACAATAAACACAATGAGACTACAAAGTGAATTTACTGTTGTGTGTAGAATGTACTGTATATTTGCTTTAGATCATTTTGCAAGAGGATATGATTTAGAGACAGCTCTTACTATCAAATTCGCTCCAAGAAATTTCCAAGAGAATGATAGAGATGTTCGGCGATGGTTTGTGCAAACTTAAAGACATTATTTGAAATAACTGTAATAATAATAAATTTCAGGTGTCAAAATAATCCCACTGAGGTAATTTTTTACATTTATGACTTTTTAGTTTTTTTTAGGTTTCATTAAATTCATTCATCTATTATATAATTTTCGCTCGACATTTGTGTAACAGAGAAATGGGGTTTTTTAGTTATTTTTTATTGTCACAAAATAAATGTATAAATTAGTAGGGAAATAGATGGTTAGGTGAGGAAGGGTAAATGCACGTTGAGAGTGTGTTGGTACTAGTTGAATGTACAGGCTTTGGGTATGATGTTTGTTTGTGTGTTCTAAATAGATTGTATCTTGGTCAAGTGTGTGAAATTTCGTTAATTAATTAAATTGCGTTGTTCATTCGAAGTATAGTGGACGGTTGTTTGTCGGTGAGGGCATTCTGTCAGGTAGATCTCCGGTGTACAGACACACACAAAAATGTTTGATGTAACGTATGCGAAAACATATAAAATGCATATCTGTGGTTGGAATTGAAGTGCATCTGCAAATGGAACTCTTGATGGGTAGTGTATGACCAGTTCCTGCATGGCGACAGGTAAGCTGGTTCTATGTAAATGAGAAACAGAGATAAAGTGACTTGTACGGACGTTGAGTTGTTTATGAACTGTGCGTACGTCCATCCAACAGTAAGAACTGTATGTATGTTTTATAACTGCAGAAATTTCGTTGATAATTATAGACTGTTAGTCTGTTCAGTTTTAATCGTATCTACACTTCGACAGACGTCCGTCCAATCAACCATACAATGAGCATATCTATGAACAATCTGTGTTATTCGCATGAAATTGTTGCAGCCGAAAATCCAGTTGCCAGTTATTTATAAACGTTGGATTCCATGCACCAGATTTAGTCAAATTATTTCCGTATCCAGTGATATTTGTTCCTACGACATTACCGTGTGATGAACAGTGTTTGTATGGCAAGCCAGTAGTGCATTCAAAAGATTTTGATAACTTTGTCACATTGTGGTAGTAGTGACTGAGCGATATAGACTAAGTGACTTGAAATGTGTACTTACTTTTGGGTAGTAGCAAATGCACATACAAACAGCAGTTCAAATATATACACAAGCATATTTGGTAGCGTACCCAGTCCAATCGAGGTTATGAAGTTATAGTATACTTGGTGCGAAACTTTCCCACTGTTGATAATTTATACTTAGTGGTCTTAGTGGTCTTTGTGGTCTTTGTGGTCGTATCTCCATAATAGTTTGATTTCTGTGTGGTAGCATTACGTGAGTACGTGTATTTTCTGTGTGGTGACAGTGAGGAGAGTGTGTGACTTCTGTGTGGTTTGCTCTTGGTTATTGCTCAGGGTGTTGGTCATATTTTGCACATTGTTTGGTGCTTTGCACGGTTTAGTATTAACCCATATCATGTAGAATAGATTGGATTGGCATTACTCGGTGGGACACTTACACGACACACACACGGGGATTTACTTGCAGAATCAAATTTATTGTATATTCATTTGTAAATAAATCATGGAAATTATTTCATTTTCTTTCACCGGATCTAAAAAGAACACCAGTCACCCCAAATCATGACATTTATATTTGTTCAAAATCAGATCACTTGAGTGATATCAGTTTTTTTATCTAACTCCCAAGATGTTTTTCAAAAAAAAACAATTTGGGGTGTCAAATAAAACTAGCATAAAATAATCTTCATGTAAATAGGTTTTCTCTTGGATAGACAAACTCAGATCTCGGTGTATATATGTTCAGTTCATTTCATTATAATGATTCAACTTTAAATAATGTTTTGTTTTTTGTTAAAACTTCTGTGATAGTTTAGATGATTTTGATAGGTTACTCCTATAATCCTTTTTTTATCACCGTCTCTTACATTTCCTCAACAGTAAAAAAGAGTTAAGAGTCACTTCTCTTTTTTCAGTGTGAGTATTAGGTTAATATTGTATGCATCTCTATCAGATTTCATATTTTGAAAATACTCCTTTCAAAATATAAAAAGTTGATAGACAATCATGTAATCTTAAATAATTTTACACCAAAGAACAACCGTCACAGAAAGTGCGACCACAACGCGTGCCATCAAGTTTTTTTCGTTTTGTTTTTTTCTTCTTAGCGTTTCTAAAAAAGCGGAGAAGTAGAAACAGGATATCCTCAAAGACGTTTGGAACAAAAAAATGTTGCAATTACGCCAGAGTGCCCCCAGGATTGTCTACGGGGAAAACAGTGGTGACAAACACAGATTTAACAGTGAAAACACCCATAGACATTGGTTCACCAGAGAAAAATCCAGGCCTGGGGTACATAAAACATTTCCTTACAAAATAAAAACATGCAAAATAGAAAAATAATTTGCAAACACAAAAAATATTTTCTTAGAAAATATATTTTGTGTTTGCAAATTTATTTTCACAAAAATCTTTTTCATAAAATTTATGAAAAAGCTTTTTGTAAAATAATTTGCAAACACAAAATATATTTTCTTAGAAATTTTTTTTTGTGTTTGCAAATTATTTTTCTATTTTGCGAAACACAAAAAACTAAAACATTTATGCTAAACAAAAATTAATTTGCATGATGCGGGGGCACTATAGACCAAAGCATTTTTAACACTGAATTTCCCATAGGCTCCATGGGGTTAGTGTTAAATTGTGAAACTTATAGGCCAAAGTGTACTCAGGTTTGACCCCATAAGTTCTTGGGGCTATAAGTTCTTGGGGCTATAAGTTACAGACACAGCCTATAAGTTTCCCATTTTAACACTAACCCTATGGAGCCTATGGGAAATTATATATAGTGGTCTATAGCGCCACCCCTAACTACTTCAGTGGTAGCCCATGCGCCTTAATGACATGCAAGGATTACAAAGGTTTGGATTACCTCGCCTCTACAGTTGGGCAAAGTTCATATTCTTGGCTTCATGTTTAACATATTTCCCCATCAGGACAAAACTTTATCGATAAGAAGACTTTTTTTAAATATGGGGCAAAGGTTTGGATTACCTCGCCTCTACAGTTGGGCAAAGTTCATATTCTTGGCTTCATGTTTGACATATTTCCCCATCAGGACAAAACATTATCGGTAAGAAGACTTTTCTTTTTAAAATATGGGGCAAAAACTTCTGGACTTTAAAGGCTGCAAAGAATATCTCCACCTGATTCAAGCTAATTCAAACTCAAAGAGAAATACAAGTTCTAGGTGACTGCATTTGAGTTTTGAGCCTCCTATCCCGCACCCGATTTTCTGGTGAAGATGCTGATATTATGGTAAAGATAAGGTAAGTCCTGTCTCTCTCTCTCTCTCTCTCTCTCTCTCTCTCTCTCTCTCTCTCTCTCTCTCTCTCTCTCTCTTTCTCGATGGGCAAAGTTTATATTCCCGTTGCTACGCCCCTGCAAAAAATATATTTTTGCGTTAACGTTAGACAAAACACGTTGGTATATCCAAACGAAACGAGAAAAACAATTCAACTTCTTGGTCAATAATTTGACAACGGGACATTTGCCATTTAATCGAATTGTTGTGCTTGATTCATAATTCTAAATTCATGAAATATCTTATTTCCCATACTTTTGTCTAAAGACAGGAAACATCTTATTTCAGCTGATCTCTACACAATTAGATTAATGGAACGTCTCCGAAACACGACGCATCTCAGTCTTCTACATCACAGCTGCGACAAGCCAATCGGTACGATACCTCTTTCAAATCCAAGACTTTTGATAACGTGAACGCTATTACTCTGTGACTCTAGTCACAGCGTAATAGCTTTCACTTCATCAATCAATCTATCGATCAGTATTGTTTATTTAGCATTAAACATAATAAATAAAATATATCTACGCCGTTATAGTGAATATCGGGAATTATCTCATGAGTGCGGATGAAAGTTTTATTTTTCACGAGCGCTTTCACATCCACATGAATGAGATAATTTCCGATATTCACTAAACCATCGTAGATTTTCTTTTTATTATATGCTTCATGACATTTTACTGGGCAATATTCAGCCCATTTCGGATGCAAACAGTTTCAAGACAATAACAAATAGCTGCCGATCGTTCCACCAAGCGACGTTCAAGGCGGTGTCATGCGCCGATGCGTAACATCACCCACGAAGCTAGTGAAAAAATTTGTGGTGTGGACCTGAAAATAGCAAGCGCTCGTGGAAAATAAAACTTTCAGGTCCACACTCATGAGATAATTCCAGATACTGTCTTAAATAGAGTAGATTTTCTTTTTTATTATATGCTACGAGACATTTTACTACACAATGTCTAGCCCAATTCTACCCAAAATGCGTACGTTTCAAAACAATAACAAAGATCAGCTGAGAGTACATTCAAGGCGACGTAATGCGGCGTAGCGTGACGTCATTTAGGAAGCTACAGAAGGATATTCCTCGATATCCATCGAATCGATGGATATCGAGAAATATATTTTAGATGATTTGTGATAATTCACAGGCTAGCATATAATAAAAATGTTTATAGCTTTTTATACATATGTAAGTTGTCACAGTGAGTAAAAAGATCATTGCTTTCCGAGGGAGATGTCGAAATAATGGGAATGCATTGTGCTTTATATTGGCAAAAGGTGTCAAGTACGTTATGGATACGTCGCTTATTAAATCCAGACACGTTGCGGATACGTCGTTTATTAAATTCACACATGTGGAATGTTGTGTTTGGTACAAATACCGTCGACAAAATCGTACAACTGTAGTATGATTTTTAAAATATATGACACATATTCATCGAATGTGTATAATTCTCGTCAAAAGCCACACAGTTGCGTATGACATCTAACTTCTCTCGAAGAGCTGATGCCAACGTCGTACACATAAGTAGGAATTTTGCTGACGTTTTATTATTAATATACAGAGGATATCTACGCTATTCTAGCGAATATCGGGAACCATCTCACGAGTGTGGACCCGAAAGTCTCATCACCCATGAGCGCTTGAGCGAGTGAAAAATAATACCTCCGAGCTCACACGAATGAGATAATTCCCAACATTCACCAAAACAGCGTAGATTTTCTTTATTATATGTCATGCTACATTTTACTGCGCATTATTCTGCCCAAATTGATTGCAAACACGTACGCTTCGAAGCAACAACAAAGATCAGCTGACCTTCAAGGCGACGTTGAAGGCGATGTCATGCGCAGAAACGTGACACTATTTAGGAAGCTACTGAGGGATATTTCTCGCTATCCATCAAGTCGATGGATATTGGGAAATACGTTTTTGATCATTTGTGCTAATTTACAGTCTAGCATACAACAAATTTGTATGTGATTATTTAAAATATACGCTGTTTATCTGCAAAGTATATAAATATCGACAATTTATGTATAATTACACTTGGCTCTGTTTCAAATTTATAGACAGATGACTGGTAACATTGATACACTCTAACCCTTTACCCAACGTAACGGCCAAAACCGGCCAGCGCTATTCTCAAAAATCGCCAATTAATTTTCAAAATATTTTCATTTTTTGTCTCAAAAACATAGGTTATGACCCCTCGTTGGAACGAGCTCGTCGAGCTCGTTCCAACGAGGGGTCATAACCTATGTTTTTGAGACAAAAAATGAAAAAATTTAGTTATTCAAGAATTTTTTTTGCAAGTGTCGTCTGCTTTTCATGTTAGGTAAAGGGTTAAAATATTTTTGGCGAAAATAATGGTGGCGTGGGAATAGGAGTAAAAATGTTGTATTCATTTCAATTTTCATCAAATTACAAAATTTGCAGAATGTTTGTTCACGCGGTGTATTATCATATCTCCCAGTGTCAACAAAAAGAGAGTGTGAAGATGTCCTAAACCTTGAAAATTCCATTCTATATTTACTTTCAGTAATAATATTTAGACATTTTTCCAGTCCAAAATTGTGTTTAAAGATGCAATATGACTCTAGACGAGTATAATTATTTATGACTCAGAGTGCCAATTCTGCCAATATATGTCGACTGTTCTAATGATTATATTTATACAAAGATCCATAAAAATTGCTCATTCCAAATATATGCAAGTCCATATTCGATAGAAGTGTTTTAATTTGGAAAGCCCAATTTTTAACATTATATACTGAGTCAAAAAAGAAAGTATAATAGAAAGAAGTGTGAAAAAATAGCATAAAGGATGAAATATACTAATTCTAATGTTTCATGTTTGTGGACAAGAACTCGTGCAAATAATTTAATGACATGTTGTTGTTGTCCACCCAACCGTATACAATTTTGCTACGGATATCAAAATAGCACGTGCTAACCGAGAATTCAAATTCAATGGGTGACCGACGATCGTCTTTGTGTTATGTTGTGCTAGAGAGCGTGGGTTATTGAGAAAACACACTAGTTTTTGTCTTCCGACATTTTAAAAAATGCCAAAATTAACCACAAATCAAAGGTTCCGTGCCTTTGGTATGCATGAGGCTGGGATACCTCTAGATAGGCTCACTGCTGAGTTCCGAGTCACTGTGGCCACTATTTACCGTCTCATTGGAAGGTATAGAACCACTGGATCTACTTCCGACTGACCGCGTTCAGGTCGACCAAGAGTTACGACTCCTGCACAAGACCGACACACCAGGACGTCTCCCTTGCGAGATCGCTTCCTACTGGCGACGACGGCAGCAGCAATTATTCCTGGTGGAACTAATAATAGAATCAGTGCACAAACTGTCCGCAACAGACTCGCTGAACACGGCATCCGCAGTAGGTGTCCGTACCACGGACCAATCCTTACCGAACGTCATCGTACCGTCAGAATGGAATTGGTACGTCAGAGTATTCCGTCAGAATGTAATTGGTACGCACAGTTCTTTATAGTGAAGAATCATGATTTTGTCTACGGCGCGTTGACGGTAGGGCAGGAGTGTATCGACGACGAGAATGGTTTTCTGAATCTTGCGTGCGAGAATGCGACCATTTCGGCGGGGGTAGTGTAATGGTTTGAGCAGGAATTTCCTTGCACTATCGAACGCAGTTGATCTTCTTTGATGGTAATCTGAATGGACAGCGATGTAGGGACGAAGTTCTTAACGCTATTGTTGTCTCGTTGTTCAACGCTAACGTCTGATAGCAGTTATCCCAGCACGACAATGCCCGGGGTTGCGTGGCGCGTATCTGTCGTGACTTTCTTGAGGAGCAGAGCACCCAACTTCACACCTGGCCCCAAGTTTCGCTAGATTTGTCGCCAATCGAGTATCTTTGGGATCAGTTAGACCGTCGGGTACGACTTCATGGTCTTCGATTTACGTAATGTTCTAAGGCAAGAGTGGAACACAATACCCCAGGGTGACATCCATAGACTTACCAGTATAACCTATACCAGGTCCATGCGCCGTCCATTTCTTGCCATCCAAGCGGCAAACGGTTGACATACACGCTATTAACTGCATGTGTGAACTTTTCATTTCATCCCATGTCTGAATTGCTACGTCCTGACGTGACGCTGGCAACAGTAAGAGCATGAATTTATGCAAATTTATACAGCTTGACTCGAAATATGAATTTACAATAATTTGCCTGGAAGTAAAGTCGATAATACTAAAACAAATTGCTCCTCAAAGTTTATTATACTTTCTTCTTTGACTCAGTATAGTTACGTCCGACATCTCTTTTCAGTGACAGATAAGTCTGTTTGACAAGTGATGATGAATCGTTTAGTTTTAGTATCTTTGATTAGTATTTAATCGTTTGAACTTGTAAGACCGATATTTCGGTCCAAGGCATAATTTCGTCCCATTTTTGTCTTATTGTCACATAGTTATGACGTCACGCCTTTGTTAAAAGTGTGTGATATATTTCGAAGAGTTGGTTAGAGCATGTGTGATATTCAACATATATCGCCACACTTTTACCAATCAAAGAACAATAGACAGTGATTGTGTAACCTGTCAGTTCTAATACAAACACAGCCGAGAGGAAAGATTAAGGGCACCTGTGCTAAAATGTTTTGAACAGAGAAACGAGAATTTACCTGACTTTTGATTTTATTGAAAGGGTTAAAGAAAGAAATCCACACCCGGGTGTAAATGATAAATGGAACGTTTAATTTCTAGCTCAACCTTTTGAGCGCAATGACGAAACGGAAAAAAATGAAGTAATATCACTTGCTTTCCATCAATCTTCATGTGTCTTGCAAGTTTGGCTTAAGAAATTAACTAATTAAACGGGAATGGACACGTGTCAGACAAGGGTTCAGTGGAGTGTTTGATTATTCGTGTTTTGATTGTTTGTGCAAACATCAATGTGACAAGTCGGTTACAGCACAAAAACTCGTGATATTGAACATACAATCGCTCGAGCTAGTTACTCGGACAAGTCCTCGTTAACTAACTCTCGCGATTGTATATTCAATATCACTCGTTTTCTATGCTGTAACCTATACTTGTAAGATGTACTTGATGATAAAATTAATAACTGCAGTCTGCAGCCACAAGGCTGCAGACTGCAGTTATTATTTTATCTTCCCTGTATATTGATATTTGACTGACCCATCTCACGTTTAGTGTACACAAAGGCGATACCATTCCAGGAAACTAGGGTTCAGACGGTTAATAGGCGTTATTTTTCTATAAGTAGATAATGGTTCCACATACAGTGCTAAAACATTCGTGTATTTTTTAACTCCTAATATTTTGCGTAAGAATTTATTATGAATGGTTTCACAATTTGGGGTATTATTGCCTCCCCAGACTTCCGAACTAAAATTGGGAATTGCCCCCCCCCCCCCCACCCCACCCCCATTAGTAATTCAAATAATTTACTTTGCGGGAGATTGGTACTTCTGTGTTTTGGAATAATTTAAATAAGTTTTGTTGCGCAGATAATGCATATTGGGAAATTCATGTTTGGCTTTGACACCAGTTTCCATTTTTAAAAAGAGTAATTTCAAGATATTTAAAAGATTTTACAACTTCAATAGCCGTGTTATATATGAAGAAATCACGGGGCGTGTGTCTACCTGTATAAAAAATCATTGCTTTTGTTTTTAAAGTATTAATGTTTAGTCCCGAACACATAAAGTAGTTTTCAATGTCCATAAGCATTGACTGCAGTGTGACTGGTGATTTGGCAAAAAGTGCTTGGTCGTCCACGGACAAAAGAAGAAATAATTTCAATTCCTTTATAGTGAACATGTTATTTAGATCGGTGTTGATGTTTTCGACAATATCGTGGAACTCGGATCCCCTTCATTCTGGCCTGTTTCTGTATTTAAAAAGTTCGAGAATGATGAGTTTTATCGGACACACGATTTCACAGATGTGTACATTGATCGGGTTGCTTTTACAAATTTGCATGAAATATTTTGTCTTAAAAGTTTTTGCCATAGCAGGGATCGGTCCATTTTGTCAAAGCACTTTTCATAGTTTATAAAGATATAGTATAATTATTCACTCCTATCTAAAACTTGTGTCACAACACAATGTAAAACTAAAATATAGTCCACAATGGATAGTAGAAGGAGATGCAGTTTTCGATGTGGATTGACAGGAGGAGGTGCCAGATGAGGTTGAACCTCCCCTGGCAAGGGGAGTCAAATGAAGTTATGGGGAGGGACGAAGGAGACAAGGGTGCGGTCATATTTTAATTTTAATTACTATGACTTTGCATATTTTTAAATAATGTTAATTGTTATGACGTAGCATATTTTTAAATAATTTTAATTGCTATGACGTCATACCCCCCTAATGTCGAACAGTGCTATGACGCAGTAACGCCTTCCCCCTATTTTAAGTTTAATTGCTATGACGTAGTCCCCCTTGGTGTAACATGATATATTAATAATTTTTCATTGAAGAATTGAATAATTTTAAATTAAATTTAAACGGAGTAACAACCCTGTCTTCAATAATTTTTGTTAAAGAATCTATAATTAATTTTTATTCTTCAAAACATTTCTTGAAAAACAAAATGGCGTGTCCGTTTGAAAGAAATACATGTATTACCACTGCACTGAAAATATAAAGAGAATTTCTTGTTTGTGACAAGATCTTTATGGCAATCTCTGCACATGTATATATTAAATGAAACTGATAATTAATTGAGCTCGCTTTTCAAGATTTGATGTCGGGGTGTAATGAAATAGAATATTTTCTGCAGACATTCTGTTAAATTCCGACAAAGATTTATTCATGTAGAAGCAGCTGGTTTACAGTTTTTTAACTTGTACAAACATGTATAACTTTTAATTTCATGTTCAGTTGAGTAAAAACAGGTATTTTATACTTAATGGTACTCATAAATTTGCACCTGTTGTCCACGCCACTATGCGCTCTGGTTAGCCTGTTTAACGGATCTAATTACTCCCACTCCGACCCACCCTTTGCCCAATACAAGGACAACATCGAAATTAATATACAACGCTTCAGTTGACTCCTCGCCCATATAAGCTCATTGTTTGTGAGGGGTGTTGAGGCACTCCACACTGCTTGTGAGGGGTTGTGAGGAATTCCTCACTGTTTGTGAGGGGTTGTGAAGAATTCCTCATTGTTTGTGAGAGGATTGTGAGGGCCACCTCAGTGTTTGTGAGGAGTTATTTTCATACATCAAAGTTATGTTATAGTCATAGCTGCATAGGGACAGGCTTAAAAAAACTGTATACGGGAATTAATTTTCACATGCGCTGTAGTATGATTCAATGAATCAGATTTTATTTCGACTTGCTCTGTAATATGATTCTTGAACAATTAATTTCGACCCGTGCTGTATCATCGATAAAGACTGAAAGCGGGCAGTGAGGGAGGGGAGCTTATATGGGCGGGAGTCAACTGAAGCGTTGTATATTAATTTCGATGTTGTTCTCGTATTGGGCAAAGGGTGGGTCGGAGTGGGAGTAGTTAGATCAGTTAAACAGTCGTACCAGAGCACATAGAGGCGTGGACAACAGGTGAAAATGTATGTGTACCATAAAGTATCAAATACCTGTTTTTACTCAATTGAACTCGAAATTAAAATTTATATAAGTTTGTACAAGTTAAAAAACTGTAAACCAGCTGCTTCTACATGAATAAATCTATGTCGGAATTTAACAGAATGTCTGCAGAAAATACGCTATTTCATTACACCCCGACTTCAAATCTTGAAATGCGGGCTCAAAATTAATTATCAGTTTCATTTAACATATAAATGCGCTGAGATTGCCATAAAGGTCTTGTCACAAACATGAAATTCTCTTCATATTTTCAGTCCAATGGAAACACTGAATGACATTTGATGTGTGGACGTGATGATTCCCTGCACTCTGATTGGCTGACCTGTGCAGTGACGATTATAAAGAGGCGTGGCTTTCTATTGGCTGGTTAACTCTTTATTGCTTTTTGAGATACATTTTCATCGATAAACAATTGAATGCTACCACCTTTATATTAGCAACTTTCCATTTTTACTTGAGTTAAAAGCAATTATTGTCACCTTAGAGAAAAACGATGGCCGGACATTACTTGATTTGTCAAATTTAAATGCACTGGTCCAAAATTAACTGTTAAACACATAAGGGCTGTTCTTTTATAAGCGACAGACAATGTATACATGTAAAGGCGGTAGGTGATCCGTTGTTCACAAACACAATATGTTCCTAATTACGTACGTTGACACTTTTCAATGCTCCTTTATGGAAGTATTTAATATACATGTATTTCTTTCGAACGGACACTCCATTTTGTTTTTTAAGAAGTGTTTTGGGGAATACAAATTAATAACAGATTCTTTAACGAAAATTATTGAAGATTGGCTTGTTACTCCGTGTAAATTTAATTTAAAATTATTCAATTCTTTAACGAAAATTATTAATACATTATATTACGCCAATTGGTTGGGGGACTACGTCATAGCAATTAAACTTAAAATAGGGGTTAGGGATTACTGCATCATAGCACTGTTCGACATTAAGAGGGGGTATGACATCATAGCAATTAAAATTATTTAAAAATATGCTAGATCATAGCAATTAAAATTATTTAAAATATGCAACGTCATAGCAATTAAAATTATTTTTTTTAAAATATGACCGCAACCTTGTCTCCTTCGTCTCTCCCCATAACCTCATTTGACTTCCCTTTCTGGAGGAAGTTCAACCTCATCCGGCACCTCCTCCAGTCAATCCACATCGAAAACCATATCTCCTGCTACTATAGATTTACCCTTTTGGAAGCCAAAATGATATGTTGATATTTGTTCATATTTCTGGGCCCGTTTTATGAGACGATTTAATAATATTTGTGAGCATATTTTTGCCAGGCTATTAATGAGCGTTATTCCACGATATTTTTGGGGGTTATTCTTATCACCAATACACAGGAGTAATAATACCCCCCCCCCCCCCCCCCCAGGCCTTAGGATATTTGAAAACATTTTATTATCTATATTCAAAAGTAGTGGGGCTATTATATCGTATATACAGTAGGTGGAGAGTGTGTTATCACTAAATCACCCGTAGAGTGGAGAATCCACACCAAGCAATAATTGGAAATTTGTTGCAAAGCATAACCAGCACAAGCAAAGTTTCAGCCAATGGACCTCCGGGTTAAACCCGGAGGTCCATTGGCTGAAACATTGCTTGTCCTTTTTGTCGATACGTACAAAATTTGAAAGTTATAGCATGGGTGATAACTCCACTCCGCGGGTGATTTAGTTACAATCCACTCTCCACGTACTGTAGATTTAAATATTTCACAAATCAGTACCAGCCGCTTTAATGTCCTTTTGGAAAAAACACCTCATTGTGTAATTCTAAAGCTGTCAGTTCGGTATTCAGGTCATCATCTATAATGGTTTCTTCGAAATTAATTTCAGTGTGATGGGAGTCTTCTCCAAAAACGGCTTTTAAAATTATCGAGTAATTGCTAGACAGTTAATAGGTCAGCTTCGTCGCCTTTAGGATGTATATCCATTTTTTTCCCCATAAGTTTCGCGGTTGTCGTTCAGACAAGATATTAATTTTATTCCCGTTTTTAATTTGTACTTTTGTTTTGCTTTATTTTTTTAATATGTTAAAGGAGTCACGCTCTTGAACAAAATTCGCTCAATTTATATCACCCGTTTGTTTAGTATAGTTATTGCGTGTTCTTTTTAAAGTGAATTCTTGCTTCATAGCAATGTGCATCAAACCATTTATTTTCCGGTTTCTTACGTTTATGTTGTGGTGAAATATCAGAAGTTTTGCCAAACACCGTATCTGGATGCTCTGATAATAGTTGCGTAAGTGTTTCTACCACGTGACCGATGGAATGTCGGTAGTCAATTGTTGGAGCACATCAATGTCATTCTTGAGTTGTGTCCTAAATTGTGGGATTCTGTTTTCATCCCAGAGTAATTTGCGATTTGTTCAATAGTGGGGGTATTGGTCTTTTTAACATTAAATCTGAAAAGAACTGGTGCATGGTCAGAAAATTCATTAGAATCGTTAATCTCAAAGTTGGAAACCGTATCAAATAATATTCAAACGTTAATAGTTGACCATGCTCGCTACCTCCCCCCTCCCCCCCCCCCCCCCCCCCATGGGAACAAAAAGTGAAACTTCCCATGTTTTCACCCTTGTGAAGTCGACAGTTGTCTATTAACAGATCAGTAGTTTTGCAGAGATCAATCTAGCGCCACCCAGAAACATTGACCACGTGATATTGATTTACTAACGAAGGAATGTCACACGTGTTTACGTCTGGGATATTTTGGTCCAAATATTTATCGAATTCTGTATAATCAATCAAATTTGACTTGCGGCTATTATCGCAAATATTTTTTGATTCAATGGGGGGGGGGGGGGTACATTCATATGACAGATCTTAACATTTGGATGAAAAGGAAACAAGTCATCTGCGATTTTTATCCAAATTGTACAATATTCTTGTTTTTCCATTACTTTGATATATTCTTTTAAGTATGTTTTACAGTAGAAAGATAAAACCCCGCTATGCCTATCTTTCTTCTTTTTTCGTGACGTATTCCCGGTGATAAAATTACATTAAAAACACTCATATCTGTGTTTGATTGTTCAGATTACGCTTTAACCCGTTTACATTCGACGACAATACACGAGGAATGATCGTTTTGTTTCTGTCTATTTCTTGAGTTATGAACCCCACACAACAAAGGCCAAATGGTGTAAATGGGCGTAGCCCATTTACACTATGTTTGGCATTTGTTTTTTATTTTTTATTTTTTTTTTTTGGGGGGGGGGGGTCATCAACGCCCATTTACACAGTTTGGTCTTTGCTTTATGGGCTTCATAACTCAAGAAATAGACCGAAAAACTACCCATCCTTATGATTAAACTTGAAAGGCAATAAATTTAAACACTCTCTACTTTACGGAGTTAAAATAATAACCAGATCGTATCATGATTCCTAGTGATAACTGAATAAAAAGACATAGTTTTCTAAAATTCTGTTTGAAATAACGAAACCTTTCACTGAAACGTGTCATTAAAAAGTGTATTGGACAATGAATTGCGCAATATGTTAAATGGAACGTCATAGGCCAAGTCCGTACAAAACTTCAATCTCCTTTTCCACTTGACGGGATGTGCTGTCATTCCAAGCAACACTGTTAAATTTAATTCTGATTTTGACGATTCCCCGAGAAACTGAAAACACAGTTTGTAAATGTGGAGTTCAATATAAACCTAGATGACATGAAGTTGTTTGACCTTTGTCTCAGAAAGAGTTCATTCAGGCTATTTGGAAAGTGGAAAGTTTTGATCGCGTGAGTTTCGTTTGTGGACCGGCCATTGTTTACGTTGGATTTGGGTAGAATGATGAACGCAGACGTTCATCTATTGCGTATAAAAAATGAACACGAAATAAAAAAGCATGACAATGATTTAATTGTTCATTAAATTATATTTTTACTCTTTTTAATATGATGAGATAAATATTAATTACTGTTCATTTTGAAACTATATGAGCGCACATGGGTTCTTTTCATTCGGACTCTTCAACGTAATTTTTAAGATTGACATTGGGGCGTGGTTAGGATGGGCCGAAATGCGTTGTTTTCGGTTCATGGCGTTATGAAAAAAAACAAATACTTGAGCCAATCATTTTGCCTGAAAATGCATGAACAGAAAAAACGTTTCATTATATATAGATGAAGCTCTTCATGGCATAATTAGCGGTTAGTTTCTGCCTCTTTGTGTCCTTGTTCCTCACCTCCAATGAACGATTTTTTACCAACAAACCTAAGCCTTTCCCGCTGCCCTTTGCCTTTTTCATTGCTGATATAATGTTTTTCCATCATCCAGGATTTATTTCGGTATCTCACTCTGGTGCTGTGGGTTTATCTGGCATGAAGAATAAATTTCACAAACATAATAGTCCAAAATTGTCGAGATGTGGCCATTGGATTTACTCTCACAGACACAAAACAACAAAATACAGCATAGCCCATGTAGTATGTAACGTGGTATCATCATCAAATACCAGGGTGTTTATCTATCATGAATATCAGTAATATACTATCCACTTTCTAATACCAGTACTTGTTTCTTTGTCAAAAATACTAAACATTTGTTGTAAATATTCAATTTGTATTGCCACGAAAAATGTACACATCATCAACTTTTTAAATTTTCATTGACATCAAAGCATGTTCTTTAAAGGCGATTGGCAGTTGTGAGTTGTCGGGCAATTATACAATAACAAGATATATTTTCGAGGGCGTTGGGCTCCAGTATCGGACCGCTATCAGTGATTAGCAGCCCTACGGTCATTAGCGGCCCTCGGGTGATAGCCGAGGGCCGCTAATGACGGTAGGGCTGCTAATCACTGATAGCGGGCCGATAATGGAGCCAGACGCCCAAGAAAATCTTATTATTATTATTATTATTATTATTATTATTATTATTATTATTATTATTATTATTATTATTATCAATACCGCTCTGCGGTACTTTGCATTCAGACACGGTAGTATCAGTAGGATTGCACGGTAGTATCAGTAGGATTGATACTACCGTGCAATCCTACTGATACCCCAGTGCAATCCTACTGGGGTATCAGTAGGATTGCACGGTAGTATCAGTAGGATTGCTGGGGTTTCACAAGAAAATTAACAGTAACAACATTTATTCAAGATACATTTACAAAATCTCCTTGACCACTGTCGTCAGCTATTCAGTTGTTCTTCTTTATGTAATAGTTTTTCGTGCCGTTATTTAACATAGCTTTGTCGTCTGCAAACTGTAAACATAAACAACGCTTCCGGAAGTAGGTCATGGCGTCATATTTGACTCCGGACTCCGGTCGATAATGGCTATAAATAGCCATTATCGACCAGCTGGAAAATATGCACGTCTATTCATATGTCTGTTGGGCTTTCTTACCGTCTATGTAAATTACTGTTAATGTGTTGGTAAGGCACAAAGAATTGACAACAATTGGCATCCTTCGTGATTTTATTTTATCTATTGAGCATTGTTTATTTATAGCAACACCCGCCCCCTGGTGGCCGGTGAGGCACGTTCCTGTTTTGACCATCTAAAGTTCCAGCAATCAAATTGAGAGATCAGTGCTTATTTCCCATGCATACACAGAACGACACTCGCGTGTGAATGGGTTAATCGATATGGCACGTGTGCCAGCGCAGAAATATAAAACTAGTGACTGCGCCCTCAAACAACAACTATTTGAAAAAGTATCAACAGACGAGAGAGAAGGGCGCATTAATTTGGAGATAGGTACTATAAACAGTTTGACAAAAATGTGGATAGCTCCATCTCTTGTAGTATCAAAATTTAAGCTTTCTCTACCCAGTTGAAGCTTGAGAAAGAGTCAAATAAATCTACATAAATAAATAAATATTAATAACTGTCTTGACAATTTATTTTGCACATCATATCTAGTTAACTTGGGATCTTGATTGACCCTTTACCCAACGTAACAGACAAAACCGGCCAACGCTATTCTCAAAAATCGCCAATTCAATTTCATTGTTTTTTGGGGGGTTTTTATCTCTCAAACACATAAGTTATGACCCATCGTAGGAACGTGGGGTCATGACTAACGTTTTTGAAACAAAAAAATGAAAAAAAATTGTGGTTCAAGAATGTTTTTTTGCAAGTGTCGTCTGCTTTCCATGTTAGGTAAAGGGTTAAACAACATTTCTAGCAATTTATTTTCATATATCTAGTGTACTATGGATCTTGGTTTGAGTATGTCAGAGCTTGGGAAGATGTCTTCAATTCAGAGGAAGAAATAGACCCTATTATTGTGTACTACGAAGACATGAAACGCGTAAGTAATTTACAAACTTTAAATCTTTTGAAGATAGCAGTCACATTTCATGGTTTAGTCTTCTACCATGATATCCGTTTTAGCGCCTTAAAATATTACGTGGTTGACTCCGCCATAGCCGGTCCCAAGCCCTGGTTGAAAAAGGGATTGGGACGCCTTGTTCACCTGTGAGATGCGTGCTGAAGGCCATGGAGAACAGGTTTCTGGGTAGCATAGAACGGCAGTGGCCGCGGTTGGGCAATCCTCACAGAGTATATTTTTCGAGACATCATGGTCGACCCTTACTTCATAGTAGACAGTTGGACGGATCAGGCTTTGTTTTATCAATCGGAAGCCACTGAAATGAACGTCTCGTCTCGGATAAACTGACCAGTCCGTTATTACCTCCATCTCTGTTTTCTCTTTGCACTTTCTGTGAATAATTCCCTATATTTCCAATCCCTTTTTCGGCACTGTCTGATGGCTACCAACTATTTCTTCGAGGATAACGCACTCCTACCGTGACATGGTTGCTGGGCTGAGTTGTCCCCGGTGGATTACGAAACATAAAGGACTGTAGTCTCCGCAATAGCGGGTCCCAAGGTCCGGTTGAGAAAGTAGAATGGCGCCTTGTTTTTCTGTGAGGTGCGTTTCGAAGGCCCTGGAAGAAGGAATCGTGGTAGTTGAGGACAAACAGTACCCTGGTTAGGGCAGTCTCTATTTTGTAGATACCAGTCCAATACACTGCTTTGACCCTAACTTTGGGCATAGATGGATGGTCGAATGGACCCGGTCTTGCCAATCGGGAGCCTCGAAGAAGGGTGTCACGTCAGGGGGGGGGGGGGGGTAGATTAGAGGGTTATTCAACTAGTTATTTCCTTTAACACACTTTTATCATTGTCAACGTGTACTACCTTCTAATAAATGTCGGAATTTTTAAACATGTTCTTTTTATTATACTGTCTGAGGTAGTTGTGAAAAGCAATTTGCATTGAACTATATCTCAAAATAATTGGTTGAATGACCAACTTCTCAACAGGTGGCCCCAGACACACTTGAGAGGTCAATCGGTCATTGGTATACGTATGTATTTTCCTGGCTAAGTATGCTTCTCGTGTACTCTTGGTGTTGTTTGCTGGATATCCGCAGCGTAATTCCTTTTGCTGGGCTCGGAATAAGGGTGACAGTCATTGAATGATGAACAGTGTACTACACTACTACAGCTACAAAACTACCAAAACAAACGACCGTAATGACCGACAGTAAGTGAAACTGGTTCTGATAGTGACAATGATGGTAGAGAATCTACAAGCAGAAATTTCTTTTAATGCACGTAACAGACGCAAATAAACAGGTCTATAAGATTAACCCATTCGCTCTGGTAAAAATCCATGCAATTCATAGCCCTCACTGTTAAAAACGTGAAAACATTGAGAAATGATGGTATCTCAACTGAAGTTGCCAAAGAAGTCAAAGCCTTCAATTTTTTAATTCTCAAAAAATAAGTTGATATTGAAATAGAGGTAAGCCCCCATATGACTCTCAGTAAGAGCCGAGGTGTTGTATTATCTAGGGATTTTGCCGATATTCAAGAATCAGAAATGGTAGAAGAACTCAAACCTCAAGGAGTGACTGTGTCAAGAGAATTCGACAGAAGAAAAATGAACTGAATATCAATAACAAGATAGGCGAGAGAAATTGTGACATCGTTGCCTGGCATGAATATATCAATAGATCGCAACGACCAATTACAACCAAAGTCAATTCAAACGCCACCGACCACTCCCACACCAACAAAAGAAAACTAGAAAACAAATCATCTCAACACACGTCTCCGAGAAATAAATCACTCAAGAAATCGACCGTGGCCAGCCATCTCCTTCATACGACTACCCTCAAAATCTGAAAACAAATATGGATAATACAATGAAACACTATTAACACAATGAAATTATCTATGTTTGAGAACGAATTTAAATGAACTGGGCCTTCTTAGCCAAATACATAAACCTGCTGTTTTTTTGCTTGCAGGAGACACTCTTAAAGAATCCTGACACACAATATCATTCAACTTTTAAGCATTATACTTCGTATGATGACTGGGCTAACGAAAGTGATCTTCCTGTTCGTAGAACAGTATTCACAGTCCTGTTTCTTTCTTCACAAACAAATTTGCAGGTTGTAGCAGTACGCCCAACATTAAACAAGACTGTTACATCGTGTTCTATTCACATGTCACCAAATAAGACCCTTCAGCTGAATGACCTTGAGCAACTGATTCACCAACTTTTAACTCCATACATTTTGTTGGGAGAGTTTTAATGTACATAGCCCCCTTTTAGGCAACTCCCGCAACAAAGAAGGCCGCAAAACCTAACACACAGCCACTGTAAGGTTTGCGTAGAGACTCTGGGAATTGAAACATTGCTCGTTTACAGTGTTAAACAAGATATGTTGTATTGGTAACCTTGGACACGGTATTTAATACTTGGGGTAGAAGGCAACAAACAAAATATGCAACATGGCGTCGCATGAGTGCTAGAATGCTTTATGTCCAGTGGGGGACATAGGACATCCTAGAACTGAGGCGGCGATGGGTATTAAACGATTGACTGGACTTGACTTGATTTGATATCCATTCTGCCTTCACGATTAGCCATTGTGCCGAAATATGTGACATTAAACACAAATAAATAATAAATAAATAAAATAATATATAATAAATAAATAAATAAATAAATAAATAAATAAATAAATAAATAAATAAAAGTAGTTAGAGGTGGCACTCTAGCCCCAAGCATTTTTAACACTGAATTTCCCATAGGCTCCATAGGGTTAGTGTTAAATTGTGAAACTTCTAGCCCCAAGAACTTCTAGCTCCCAAGAACTTATAGCCCCAAGAACTTATAGGGATAAACCTGAATGCACTGGTGGCATAGTGCATTCAGGTTTGTCCCTATAACTTCTTGGGGCTATAAGTTCTTGGGGCTAGTAGTTCTTGGACTAGAAGTTTCACAATTTAACTCTAATCCTATGGAGCCTATGGGAAATTCAGTGTTAAAAATGATTGGGGCTAGAATGCCCCGGTATCATGCTTATGACCAGCTCCTATAGTACATTTTATGGTTTATAAGTTTCCACTGTACATCAATTTATTTTTTGGGTTTGCAAATTATTTTTCTATTTTGCAAGTTTTTATTTTATAAGGAAATATTTTATGTACCCAGACCTGGATTTTCTCTGGCGAACCAATGTCTATGGGAGTTTTCACTGTTAAATCTGTGTTTGTCACCACTGTTTTCCCCACAGACAATCCTGGAGGGTTAATTGCAACATTTTTTATTCCAAACTTCTAGGATATCTCCCATTGACACAACACTCACACAATGGGTAATGGAATTGTGTCTCTCTTTCTGAGACTTTTATTTGGTTAAAAAGAAAAATCTCTTTCCAATATTTTGTAGCCTTGAAAAAGGCTGTTCAATTCTGTATAAGGAAAGAAGTAAATTGTCATTTCTCCCTTCTCGTCTTGTTATTGTAAATATCCATTCAAGTTACATTTGTTTGTTCCATGGATATCTCTCCGAATTTTAAAAACATGTCACAATAGCGCCAGTACTTTGAGTTTTTTTCTGAATGCATATCAACTTACAATATCAAGTCGATGGTCCCTAGTTGTAAGTTCATATTCACACAAATCATATTTCATATATTTGTACGAATGCGAATTTACAAATACAAGAATGCTATCCGTTATTTGAGTTGTAAAAAATTTAGTCTATCCTATTACAAATGCATTGAAGAAAATACACAATAACTACAAAATAATTCAAGTAAAATATCCAATATAAGCGATGAATTAATTGTAATCTAAAAGTTATCCGAACACATTAATCGTATGATAAACAAAACACAGGTTGAATTGTAATGCTAGGTGTTAGATTCGATTTCCTGGAAAATAAAACCGAGCACAACATCATTTTCTGGAAAGTGGTCTAAATATAGTGCGTCTTCGTTGAAAATAACACTGCTTTGCAACTCAAACAATCAATACTGACTTAACATTGTGTGTTTTATCCACACCAGATTAACACATGAAATAGTATTTTCCATCAATGAAATGTGATCTACCAACTTTATTTTTGAAATACATGAGTTCTCCGCGACTTATACCATGCATTTAACAGCAGAACATTTTTTTAGAACAACGGGTCAAGCACTCCCACGATATCCGTACTTTCACCTATTTATTCGATTATCTTCAGAGGTAGGTCTTTTTTTATAGTAGTTCATAAAAAACAGCCCCCCTCCCCCCCAAAAAAACCCCAAAAGCAAACCCAAACCCGAAAAACCAAAACACATGCACGTACACCAACACACACCCTTGCGGACGACCCCCCCCCCCCCCCACACACACACACACACAAACACACAGAGAGTAATATGCAGACATACGCCCACATGCACTTGCGTATACTTTCGTGTACTAATTTTATTTCACTTTTATTTCTCCCCCCATCACGTACATCTGTCTCTCTCTATCTCTTTCCCACTGACGTGTACTCTCTCTTTGAATGGCGCATTTGCAGATATTTTAATTCGGTATATCCCTTATATTCACCCACGTATTTTTTACATACACACAAGCTTGGCTATTTCAATTGATAATACAAATAACAACAATGTAGAGGAACGTTGAAAAATCTGCAAATGCAAAGAGTATAAACGTATGTACAAACTCCTAGAGAACTGGATGAAGGATATTTGTTTCGGTATACAAATATCTCCCGTCAAAAGCCCCCCTCCCCCCACCCCCGTGAAATAATCACTGGTTTCAGTCACGAGTGAGATACTTTTTGGTATCCATTCCAAAACACTATATTTTCTTTTTACTATATCCTTTTTATGAGCATCTTTAATTGCGTAACCCAACAAGAATAGGATGGGAAAGTGGATGGGTTGGTCGAGTTGACTCAATGTCATAAACTGGTATCACTTCGATCATTAGCCGTGCGCCGTGGGCGCTTTCATGACGCAGGAGGCTTTTTCGCCCCCACTTCCCACCCAAGAAAAACATGGTTCATCACGCGTTGGCCTACATGTGTAAACAAAATGTGAAATTGGGAAGTTCGCGAATATTAGTTGTTTTTCTCAAGTCTGGTTTATTTATTTCCTCGATCAAATCGATCACGCAAACACAACAGTTTAGTTTCGAAAGTGACGAGGACTTTGTACTTAACCAAATGGAACTGACTGTTCTATTCCCAATTTACAATTTCAAACCACAACAATAGTCGCCGCCTGCCTCCTCCAAATTCCAATTTTAATTTAAAATAAATTATCAACTACCAGTAACAAACGCAGTTGTCTTGCCAGTTGACGTCACAAGACAGTATTTATTAATCAGCAGAGAAACTGACATGCAAAAGCAACTAAGCTAATCCTTAACGCTCGTGACCACGGCGGGTCACAGTGTTTTGAAAACTGTCTTCCACTGATCAAACACTGCGGTCCACTGGAACTACACGGTGGAGAACACGCCGCTGCGGCGTTTTTCTTTCAATCCACGTTGAACGTACTGTAATGTTAGTTATAAGAAACCAAATGAACTTAAAAGATTAAAAAAAGACAACTCATTTATGTAAATATCTATGTGCAAAAAATTAACAAACTTATTTATGTTAATATCTATGTGCAATGTATTATGTTTCTATAGTTTATCACTTGTTAAAAGTTGTAACACTTGAATGAAATAAAATATATCAAAGCCAATGTTCTTGTTTTGTTGCTCTGTTGTCAATGAAGATAAGTAATTAGTTGTACACGCCCACTCATAAATAGTTCCTCTATAAATAGACAGCACTAATCTAAATTTAGCATCAATAACTGGGGTATTAATTGACCAGTCTCATATGGGTACTGTACACGTAATGAAGAGGTTTGAACCTCATAGTTCTCTTATGTTTTGGCAAAATAAAATACTTTGTCGTTACAAAAGTTAATTGTAGTTGGAGGGATTAAGCTACAACTTTGGTTTGGGGTTCCGAGCTGAGTTTTTTCATAGCGAAAAACACGGAGAGAGAAAAAACTTAAGACATATTCTCTGTAATCACAAAGTATGCAAATATTTCACACCAATGTGTTTTTTAAAACCCACCAAGTAATACATTTCAAATGGTGTAATGAAATTAGCTTTTGTGTTGCACATACGTTTCCACTGTACATCAATTTATTTTTTGTGTTTGCAAATTATTTCTATGAAAAAGTTTTTTCATAAAATTAATTTGCAAACATAAAAATATTTTTTGTTCTGAAATGTTTTGTTTTTTTTGCAAGTTTATTTTATAAGAAAATATTTTTTTGTTTGTGTATTTGTAAATTATTTTTATGAAAAAGTTTTTTTCATAAAATTAATTTGCAGTCACCAAAAATATTGTCTTATAAAATATTTTTGTTCTAAAATGTTTTTACTATTTTGCAAGTTTTCTATTTTTATAAGAAAAATATTTTTTGCAAACACAAAAATATTTTTTGTGTTTACAAATGTTTTTTCTATTTTGTCAAGTTTTTTTTATTTTTATAAATAAAAATCCTGAGTTGGAAAAAAATCTCCCCTGTTTAAATAACAACAAAATATTAGTTACCTATTTCAATCTGAAAATTTTATTCCATGAATATTTACAGATTTGTAAATGTCTTTCATGAAAATGTCACTTTCAAAAATTGTAACTTTCTATGTTTCTTGGCAAGTTTTCCTATTTTAGAATTATTTCTTTAGCTTGTCGTTTTCTTGTAACTTTCTTAGGTGGTTCCGCTTTCTCTGGAAATAATATTTCTAACTCATTATCGGTTTCCATTTTTGTTTCATTGGGTATATCCATATTATATAATAATGTATCATCATTATCATCAAACTCTGGTAACACAGTTTCTGCTAAGTCAACTTCTTATTTGTAAAGTTTATTTTTACTTCATGTCGAGGTGGTAGTGATACTATGCTCATCCCCTGTAAAGTGTGGTTGTCAATGTATTTTTCATCAAGTGGTGGGGGTAAGTTGAAACCTGTAATCGGTAATCCATCTGTATGCTCTATGTGTTCTGACCATGGATAAACTTTAACCGGATCTGGTTGAACAACAACTGGTGACCCCCATTTTGGTTGAGACACAGGGTAATTTGATAGCTTTTCAATGCACATTTATTAATTCAATGTACTTTCTGGTTGCAATAATAACATGGCCCTTTGTCTGCACATGTATTCTTTCAATGTCCTTTCTGATGACAAATGGAACAAATCATCTCTTTAGGTGTTGATATCAACTTATAAAGTTCATTGACATGTCTTTTTACTTCTCCCCATTTAGATGGCTTATAGTAAATACTTTTAGCATCATTTGCTTTTTCTAATCTTGGATCTGTAACTTTATCCATCTTTAACTTTTGGAGCATTTCGAAAATATGTCTTGTCTTCTTGAAGTCAAAAATCCAAGTGTGAAACAGTCTAAGATTCCTCCACGTTTTATACTTTCCTTTAATGTACGTTTGAATGTCCAATAACATGCATTTGCACACAAATGTTTAAATATACAATCATTTGGTTACAAACAATTTTGCTATCTTTTGCACTCAATAACCTCTGGATACCATACGCCAGTTGTTAAATGTGTTTAGTGATTTTAAAGTTGATTGAAAGATACACTAACAATTAAAATCTGTAAAATATTTACCATATTTTGAATACATAATTTATTAATGTTCTTAACATTTTCTGCAATGTGAATTCATAACACTTTTGAAATAATGACTTTTCAATTGTGTATAAAAACACTTATTAATGGTGCAAATCAGCAGTGGTGATGGTATAAAAGGTAGGGGAAATCTTAGGCTGTTTCAACCACAGCACCCTCGAGGAGAGGTAGTACCATCACAGCACCCTCAGGGAGAAGTAGTACCTTTGTGAGAGGACCCAACCTCCCACACTGGTCCTCTCCCGAGGGTTCGATCAACATCAGTCAACAAAGCCAACCCTCCAGCCGTGACACCTTAGCCAGAGAAATCTACTGAATACTTGAACCTATTCCTCTGTCAATACGCCTCGACATGAATCCAAATGACCATAAAGAGCCAATGAGAGTCGAAAGGGGCTTGCCCCATAGTGTCTCTACGTGCCTTCGGTGCGCCAAAACCAATCCGTTCGGTCGGCTGTTTCACACTTGTTTTTGACTTCAAGAAGACGAGACATATTTTCACAGCTTTCCAGTTGATAAGAGACGATAGAAGAAAAAAATGAAGAGAGCCTTTGAAAAATACAGTGAGACAGAGAGTGAAGTAGATAACAAGAAACAGAGAGTAGAATCAGCAAGGGATATATACACCATCCACCCTCTCTTACAAAGAACATCAAGAAAATTCCATTCCAAATCCCATATGTGTCGAATAACCTTCAAACAATTTAATCAGAAGAATCCATTTGACATCCTTGGAAAAGTATTCGACAGTATGATAGAAGATATCAAATAAGAATGTGGTGTTGAAGACAACGATCCAATGAGAATGTCAGTTAACCACCCCGGATTAGAAATAGGCACATTTATCCCATTTACTAAGGCTTCAGCTATCACTGGTAACACCATATTAGATGAAATAGAAAACGTTGTGCAATCAACTGATAACTTTACTATCCCTGATGGGCAATTATCTTTAGAAATAACACACACTTCTGTATCACAAGGGTCCAGATGACATGCACCAATTTCATTTGCATTTGTTGATAAAATGGTTTAAAGTAAACAGAGTATTATTCAAATAAAAATGTTAATGATTCAATGTGTCTCGCATGGGACATTGTAGTGGGAAAGTGTCATATTGATAGAGATAATTCAGATCTGTGGCAAAAGAAATGGAAAAATATTAGAAATTCTGATAGACTGACTCAAGAGCGGGAAACTAAGGCATTGATGGACAAAGCAGGTCTTGATTATAATATTCCTTGTAGATATGAAGAATATTATAATAATGCAAGACCTGCTTTACCCAGAGTATGTCATTAAAATTTATCCACAGTATGCAAAAAGTGAATTTTTATTCAAACCTCCAATTACAACCACTGATAGTAAAGTTATTCATATTTACCACCATGACCAGAATTTTGATACCATCACTACAATTACAGGGTTTTTCGGATGTTCCTACTATTGTGAAGTTTGCAGTAATGGGAATAATAACAGAGAATGCCACATGTGCCCTTTTGGTTGTGTTTGCGATGCTCCAACAAAATGTATTCCTGAACATCCCATCACCTGTTACAGTTGCAATAGACAATTTAGAAGTTCATCATGCTATAATAACCATATCATTACAAAGGAAAAAGAAGAAAAAATAATTTGCAAAATAGTTCAAAAATGTAAACAGTGCAATTCATTAATATATCCAACAAAAGGAAAACACATTTGTGAAGGATTCAAAAAACGTAAATATTGTCAACAAGTAGTTAATTCTTATCACCAATTTTTCATTCCAAAATACACTTCACTCGAGGATGAAAAATTACCAAACATTCCATTAGTATTTTTTGATTTTGAAACCACACAAGACTCAGGAGTTCATATCCCAAATTTCTGTGTTGCTCACCGTTCATGTGGGGAATGTATTTGCAAATCTATAGATCAAGAATGTATTTGTTGTGACAAATTTGGACAATGGCAATCAATTTTTAAAGGGGAATTTACTTTGTCAGATTTTTGTGATTGGCTTTTCAGTAAGGAACATAAAGGGACAACTGCTGTTGCTCACAATTTAAGAAGTTTTAATGGACAATTTATTTTAAGACACCTCATTGAAACTGGTACAACAGCTCCTGATATAATTATGAATGGAAGCAAAATTATTCCACTTAAAGCTTGTGGTATTAGACTTATAGATTCTTTAAATTTTCTTTCAATGAGATTAGCACAATTTCCTAACACATTTTCCCTGACAATATTAGCAAAAGGTTATTTCCCCCATATGGCAAACACACAAGCTTATCAAAATTATATTAGTCCTTATTTAGATTCAACATTGTATATGCCAGTTTCTGTGTCTCCATCAGATAGGGAAGATTTTATCAAGTGGTGCAACCAAAAATTTACTAGTAATGCCAGATTTGATTTTCAAAAAGAAATAAAACTATACTGCAAATCAGATGTAGATATCTTGCGTAATGGTGTGGGGAATTCAGACAAAAATTTATAGATAGTGACGACATAGACCCCTTGAGAGATGCATTTACCTTTGCTGATGCATGTACAAAAGCTAGGAGAAAAAATTTACTTCCAGAAAACAAAATGGCAATCATTTCAGACATAGGCTACTCTGCTAAAGTCAAATACTCCATTAAAGCCATTAGATTTTTACAGACAGTTGCACCGGAAGCAAACATACACATTCAACATGCACGTAATGGTGGGGTTGGTTAAAAAAGGGGGATATTATTTTGACGGGTTTCACAAAGACACAAATACAATCTCTGAATTTTATGGATGTATGTGGCATGGGTGAATAATATGTTATGAAGACAATACACATGAGAAAAATCCAATCAATTTACTAAGTTACCAAACTCTATACAACAATGTACAGGAATGCATACACCATTTAGAATCATTAGGGTATAACATGAGAATAACATGGGAACATGAATTTGATCATCTCTGCAAATCAAATCCTGAAGTAAAATCAACATTAAATTCATATTTTCCAACCATGGATCCTATTAAACCACGTGAAGCATTATTTGGTGGGAGAACAAATGCCATTAAAGTACATCATCATAAATAGACCTAAACACAAACAATGAAATAAAATATATAGATATATGTTCACTCTATCCTTATAGCAATAAACACAGAGAATATCCAGTAGATCATCCAAATATACTCACAAAAGAAAACATAGACATGAATATTATAAGACAGTACAGGGGACTTCTCAAATGTATGTAAAGTTTTACCACCACAATCCATACACATGGCAGTATTACCAATTCATTGCAACAAGAAAATGTTTTTTACACTTTGCAATACATGTGCAGAACAAGAATTAGACAAATGTGCACACACACCAGATCAACGCAGTATTACAGGTATATGGACATCTGTTGAACTTTTCAGAGCTTTGGGACGGGATACACATTACATGACACTTATCAGATTTGTCACTGGGAAGAATAGTCTTCAGAAATTTACAAACATTATGTGAACAAATATTTAAAAATGAAACAAAAAGACAGTGGATATCCAAATTGGGTGAAAACAGAAACAGACAAAAGACACATTTAAGAAAGAGTATGCACAAATTGAAAACATACATTTGAAAAATATTGAAAAAATCCAGGGCAAAGATCATTTGCTAAAACCATGTGAAACGTTTATGGGGGAACAGTGCACAAAACAATGTAAAAACTAAAACAGAATACATACAAGACCCATCAAAATATTTTAATTTGATGCAAGCTAAAGACATCATTATTAAAAATGTTGAATTGTTTGACCATGATAAATGTATTTTAGTCAATTACACAAAGTCTACAGATGTTTATGAACCTCGCAAATCAGCTGATGTTGCAGTAGAATCTTTTGTCACAGTTTATGCATGAATGGAATTATATAAAGTAATAGGACGTTTGGGTAAACGAGTATTATATTTTGACACAGACAGTTGTATTTACATCCATAACCCCTCACTTTGGAATCCACAAATTGTAAACAGTAGGTTAGGTCAATGGACAGATGAACATCCAGATGCAAAAATTATTGAATATGTAGGATTAGGTCCAAAAAATTATGGTTACAAATACATTAAAGATGGTCAAATACACACTTCATGTAAAGTTAAAGGAATCACATTAGATTACAATACATCACAGAAAGTCAATTTTGAATCCATGGTGGAATGTGTACAAGACAGACACAAATACAAACTGAACATTGAATACACACACAGAATTAAATGTAACAAGAACAGACAAGTCACAAGTGAAAGGCAAACCAAAACATTCAGATCTGTGTACACAAAACGTTTTGTAGTGGATAAATATAATACAAGACCTTATGGGTTTAAGGTATAAAACACAATTCAGATTTTTCATTTCGAGTTTCAACATTGAACAGGCAAGATGTCTCTACCACTTAATCCTACTTATCCTATATTCTTATCAGAGTTAAGAAGACATTTTCGAGTTTTAGTATGACTACAAATCCTATTTAAAAATCCAAGAAAGAAGAATTAGCTAAAGCTGGGTTTTTCTATGTGGGAGATGGTAAAGTAAAATGTATTGTATGTGGACAAGGTTTACATAATTGGGAAGAAAAAGATATTCCTTTACAAGAACATGTTAAGTGGTCACCAAATTGTTCTTATATTCAGTTGATAAGAATTTGTCAATTATACAATCCACCAACATGTATGCAAACAACCCTGATAAAATATTATCAGTGATGGATTATGGATTCAGTTTAAATCAAATATTTTCAACAATAAAAATATATGATAAAACTCTAGATCTAGATGATTTTCCATATTCTAATTCTTGATTTGCGCTCATGTTTCTAAATGATCAACCGACATCATTTAGTACCATGATTACAAGAAAAGCTGCAATTTCAAATAATTTCAAAACTAAGCTAGACAAACTGTTTACAGATAACGTAGAAAATGATTTTCCTGACTGTCCTGGTGTACAAAGTACATGGTGTAATGTGGTACCTGATGCACAAAATACATCAGAACAGACAAAAGAATCATCACTTTGATTCCAACCATGGAACCTGTACGACGTATCTTAGACAACAAGATTACATGTAAGGCATTATTATATGCATTTCAATTGATCACTCCTGGTTATCTAACAATAACAAAAGATTTTATTCATAATTCATAATCAACTTGAAAAAGATGAAATGTATGGGGAATTTTGTAATGCACTTCAAATCATGAATGTTTTTTACAAAGATAATGTAGAAAATATTTGGACAAGGGTTGTGTGGAGTAATATAATTTATGATAAAGAAATCATTAATTACTTGGATAGACAATGTGTAACACAAATAGATAGAAGAATAGATTTGAGTTAAAAGCACCCTAAAAAATGAATACCTACTAAAAGACATGATGAAAGTACGGAAACAGAAAGTATATGAGTGAATGATTTGACAAAAAAACGTTTCACAAAATACAATTATGGCATCGGATGTTTATTGTTTCAACACTGTTGTAATATCTTTATTTCGGAACCTAGTGGTTAAGGAAAAACAGAATTTGTCAAAAAGCTTATTGATATGAAACATGACTTATTTCAAATTCCCCCACAAAAAAATCATTTGGTGTTATAAAGAATGGCAAAATTTATATACTTTACTTAAAGAAAGTGAATATATTAAATTCATAGAAGGTATACCTGATGATGAATATGAAATTGTCAGTGATGTCACTATTCCACATCTTGTAGTTTTGGATGATAGGTTAGGGGATAAAGATGAAGAAAAAATTAAATTATGGTCACACAAAATGACATCATAGAAATGCAAGTGCCATTTACATTACACAAAATATGTTTCAACAATCTAAATCTCGTCGAACCATAAGCTTAAATGCACATTATATGATTTTATTGCATAATACCAGAAATAAAGGACAAATTAAAGTTTTGGCAAATCAAGTTCAATTACCACATTTAAATGCATGTTATCAAGATGCAACAAGTATTGATCATGGTTATTTATTAATTGATTTTCATCCTAGAACTCCTGAATCTTTGAGATTAAGAACTGATATTTTTCATCCTTGGGTAACACAAAATGAATGTGGCCCCAGCATTTATACAAAACTATAAATTCCCCATGTTCTAATGAGTTTGTGTTAGTTAGTTAAAGTTTGTCAGTGGTACACATCATCATGGTATCATTCATACATTCGTTGGAACAACTTGGTCAAGAAACAAGTCCATTTGCAAGACAAAAATTACTTAAGAAAGGTTTTAAGTAGAATCATACTTAATAAGAAAATTAAATTGCCAAAACAAACTTTAACCTATATGGATAAACATAAACAAGATCTTGAACAACTTGCAAATCCGAGAGTAGATCTTGCAACAAAACGAAGCATCATTTTACAACCAGGTGATGGTGGGTTTTTTGGTGGTGTTATCATTCATAATTTAATTCGATGGGATGGTCATAAGACAGGTAGATCATTCCCTTCACCATAAAAAAAACAAAGAGTAAGAAACAAAAGTCTTCTAAAAAGAAACGAAAATCCTCTAAGAAAAAAGCAAAAAACTAATCAAGTTCTAGAGAGAATAAAAATTAACGAAAGATTGGACCTAAATACATATACACAAATTTTGGAATTGCACCTCATACTTCTCCAATTACAAAGCATACAAAAACAAAAACATTACTTGTGAATAATCTTCAAAAACAAAGAAAAGTATCACCACTTAAGTTAACCCTTTACCTAACGTAACGGCCAAAACCGAACCAGCGCTATTCTCAAAAATCGCCAATTAATTTTCACTATTTTTTTCATTTTTTTGTCTCAAAAACATAGGTTATGACCCCTCGTTGGAACGAGCTCGTCGAGCTCGTTCCAACGAGGGGTCATAACCTATGTTTTTGAGACAAAAAATGAAAAAAAATAGTTATTCAAGAATTATTTTTGCAAGTGTCGTCTGCTTTTCATGTTAGGTAAAGGGTTAAGACGTATGCCAAGTGTAAGTGTAACAAAAGATGGTGTAAAAAATCATGAACCAATGTATTCTGTAATAAAACCAAGTCAAAATGTACTGCATGACCAATGGGTTCTAGACAAAATACAGAGCATGTACCATTAAAAGAAAATATTCCCACAATGGCACATTTTACAGCTCTAAATACACCTAAATCTGTTAAAGGAATAAGGTCTTACTTTAAGTGAAAATGCTTTTAATAAAATAAAATGTGGTCTTCGCATGTGTATATATAAATAGCATTACATTTTTTTATTTGTTTCATTTAATCATTAGATTCCATAAGAGCAAGATGGTGAGACAAAATAAGAAACAAAAAATTCCTTTAGTTGAAGAATATTGAAGTATGTTAATAGGTTTATGTCAAACTCCTCCAGTATTTCAAAAACAAATTATGAAAAATGCACCTAAAGAATTAATTGTGTGTCAGAATGCTGTCATAATCTTTTAAAAGGCAACATACATCTAACAAAAAGTCAGAAACAAACATTACATCCAAAGCGTAAACAACTACAAGCACTCGTTAATAAATCAATAACTCTTGAAAAGAAAAAAACAAATTTTAAATCAAAAAGGTGTTTTTTTACCATTACTTGGTTTACTTGGACCTGCTATAGGACTTGCAACAAATCTTGCAAATAAATTAGTGAGTAAAATATGAAAAAGATGGCTATTGTACCTTATCAAATGTTAGAAGATATGCAACATTTTAGAAAAGAAAAATTGCAAAGACCAAGATTACCCCCAAATCCTCAAATTACAAATACAGCACAACTTCAAAATGATTTATCATCTGTGTTAGACAATTCAGAGTTGTCCGAAAGTGAGAAAGAACAAAAATATGGGGAAACTTTACAAAAATTTCAAATGTCACATAAGAAAGCATTATAACCAAGATTGGTTCCATTGCCTGAGTCAGGAGAAAAATCATTATTTTTATGAGACCGTATTTTAGAACGTGTCCCTGTTACAATGAGACGTAAAGCATCTGCTTTATCATCTCATCCACACATGAATGGGGATGATTAGGGTGTATTAAGTTACGACGCAGAAGCCATAAAAGGTACAAATATCATAGATTTAGTCAATGACGTTCTGAGACACCGAAAAGGTTTTAAACCGAGTGGATGGGAAATGTTTAGTCGTGGATTAAAAGATATAAATATCCCTCAAGATTTTGTTGGAAATCATGAACGTTGGTTAGGGATGAATAGACAACATATACCCAAACCGAGTAAATATCAAAGTTCTCCAGAAGATAGTTGGTTGAAACTCCTCAATCAACCACTTCAAAACATAAAGTTCGTCGAGGTCAAAGAGTGCAGTGGGGTGAATACACACCAAAGTTAGCACTAAAACGTAAATTGACAAAACGTAGAATTTCTGAAAAATGGGAGGCTTATTGAATGATTTATTAACTGAAATATATTACAATACAAAACATCCTGCTGGTTACAGAGGTATACAAAAATTGTACAAAGTAGCTCATAGTAAAGATAATTCCATCGCAGTTGATCAAGTGAAAAAATAGTTGAAAGTCGAAAGAACTTATACTTACATAAACCCATCAGTAAAAACATTTCAAGGCGTAAGACTACAGTGGGTGGTATTGATCATCAATGGCAAATTGATTTAGCAGACTTACAAAGTTTACAATCTTACAATGACTAATTTCATTAATTAGTTTGTATTATTGATGTCTTTTCAATATATGCATGGGTAATACCCATTCATAATATATCAGGACAGACATTAAGAAAATCTTTTCAGAGTATTTTGAAAACTTATGGATGTAAACCATTATCATTACAATCTGATAAAGGTTCTCAATTTAAAAATAAAGATGTACAAAAATGTTTAAAGGAACAAAAAATTCATTTCTCAACAACAGAAAATCCTGAAACAAAAGCTAGTATTGTTGAACGTTTTCAGCGCACATTGAAAACACGAATGTAGAAATATTTTTCACACAAACGCACATTAAGATACATTGATGTGTTGGAAAATTTAGATGATGGATATAATCATAGTTTCCATTAAAGTATTCAGAGAAGTTCTGCTTCAGTATCATTAGAAAATGAAGTAGAAGTATCTCAACATTTATATGGTAAGAATCTAAAAAGAAACAAATACAATTTAAAGTTGGTGATATAGTACATATTAATAAAACCAAACGTATATTTGAAAAAGGGTATTTACCAAATTGGACAAAAGAGTTACTTAAAATTACTCATGTAAAACATACAATACCACCCACTTATAAACTTGAAGATATGGGTGGTGAAAATATACAAGGGACATTTTATCCACAAGAAATTCAAAGTATAAAAGATGATAAAAAATATACAATTGAATCAGTTCTTAATAGACGGTCAAGACGTGTGGGAAAGAAAATTATTAAAGAACTTAAAGTGCATCGGGAAGGTTATCCAAAGATATTTGATAGTTGGATAGCAGAATCAGAATTGGTATAAAAAATGTCATCAAATGAAACTTCATTACCTAATGAAACCACAAGTGTTGATGTACAAAGTCAACTTAGTCAACAATTTAAAATGTGTGGAAATCAGGTTGCAAAAAATCAAGTCACTTATTTCACACAGATTATTATCATTTATGGTATTATAATTACTGCCATTGCACATTTGAGTTTACAAAGCCCTGATAAAGAATTGTGGGTAGTCTTATTAAGTAGTTCTTTAGGATATATTCCTCCAAGTCCAGGTTTAAAATATTTGAAACAACCACAAGTTAAGAAAAATGAATTTGTTTTGCATAACACTTCTGAGTGATATTTCTATGAATATGTTTCCAAATAATACCCAATGTTGTTTTCAAACAAAATTATCTAAACCCATTCATCTTGATAAAGAACATTGGGAGGTGGGATTAGTTGAAGTAATTTTACCTTCAGAAGCAAAAAATATTACAGATGAAGAATCTGTTTTTAAAATCATTGTGACAGAGAGCAAAATATCAAATTGTATTAATAAAACGAATTTGAAACATACATTACACAAAGGTGTTGCTGCTGTTGAATTAAATATTTTATCAGGTGCATATTCAAATGGCGCTCATGTCATAGATGCAATGCAAACAGAAATTCAAGAAAAACTTGGAGACGTATTTGAAACATTTGATGTATCATTTCATGTTGGATTTTCGAGTCTCCAAAGCCATGTAAAAATAGTAGGAAATAGTATTGGGAAAGTGGGTATTGAAATGTCTGAAACTTTATTACAAAAGTTGGAATGTAAAGACGATATGTTTCCTGTCATTTTTGCTAGCACATCAAAAGGTGCATTCAAGTATAATATGGACTTAAATGTGGATTTCAATCAAATCTTTATTTATTCTGACATTGCAGGTTATACATTTCATGGTGATATTGAAGCACCTATTTTACGTGTGATTCCATTTGAATCACATAAAGAGTCCCTGCATACTCATATAGAGCTTGATAATGTACATTACATACCAGTATCAAAATCTTAGTTTGATCAGATTAGTATAAATATAAATAAACACCAGTAAACCCAATCAGTTTGCAATTGGCAAGACAGTTGTCAAGTTGCATTTTAGACAGACATAAATTTAATTTGCAAAAATGATGCCAGTGTATCAAGGTGTACCACGGCAATATGGATATGAATTAGGGTCTATTTTCGCACAGCAATAAGAACAGCAGCACCATTTATAAAACCAATTGTAAACATGCATTTCAAACATTAAAGACAGAAGGATTAAAACATGGTTTAGAAATAGCAAATGAATTGATAAAAAAAACGTAAAGCACCTAAAGACATTTTATTAACTCATGGAAACAAAAAAATTGAAATCAGTTGGTGAATCTGCTTTAGGTATAAAAAGACAAAAACAAGAACGAAAACGTCAGTCTATGGTTCGTTCTCGTAGAGGTATGACACGTCACAGACAAGCTTATTCAAAACAAAAATCGAGACCACTTGAAATATTTGATTAAAAATCACGATGTTACATGAATCATGTGAACATTTTGGAAGTAGATTTGATCCAGATAATGTATCACCAACATCAAGTGTAATAGAAAATATTGGTGAAATTGAACAATTTCCTATTGCATTTTTAAATAATTCTTCGCCAATAGAATTTTTAATTCCAAGACAAACAACCAAGCGGTTAGATCTTGCAGCATCTACACTTGAAGTTCAACTTAAAATTACTAAACAAGATGGGAGTGTTTTGGCTGGAGATACACAGATTGCTCCTATCAGATCATTAATTTTTTTCATAGTATATTCAGCAAAGTTGATGTTACACTGAATGGCAATCTTATAACCATCAATACAGATTTTTATCCATATAGAGGACTTTTGAGAATTTCCTTATTTATTCAAGAGATGTGAAAAAAACACATCTAGCTGCAAGTGAGATATGGTATACAGACACTCCTGGACACCACACAGAAACAAGTAAAGCTTTGTCTAACAAAGGTTTGACTGAACGAGCCAAATTAAGTGGTGGTGGCAAAAATGTACAACTAAGAGGAAAATTACATTTAGATCTATTTGAGCAAGATAAGTATTTACCAAATGGAGTTGAGATGAGAATTAAATTGCATCGTGCTCCATCTAAATTTTGTTTGATTGGTAGTGAACATGGAAAAATTGAAATTCAAAAAGCCATATTCAGAATAATGGCATTGGATTTATTTCCAAAATTTGCGAATGATCTTAATGCACAAATAGATCGAACAAATTATAAAATGCCCATAAGACGTGTAGAAATTAAAACTTTTACTATTGGAAGTGGTCTTTGTTCAAAAATAGAAGACTATCTGTTTCATAAACAGATGCCAAAACGAATTATTCTTGGTTTAGTTAGTAATCGAGATATAAATGGAGATATTGGCACTAATCCATTTAACTTTCAACATTTCGATTTGAATAAGTTGGAAATCACAATAGATGGGCATTCCATTAACGCACGTCCCTTTGAACCGAATTTCGAAGGTGGACTTTCTCTAAATTCATATTTATCATTGTACGAAGCTATGGGCTATTTTGGACAAAATCAATCATTTAATTTATCTTTACAGGATTATGCAAAAGGGTATACCCTTTGGGGTATTGATTTGACACCTGATCAGAGTAGTAGTGGGCCATTGGCTTACCCTATAAAGTCTCACAATCTTAGGTTTGAACTTCAGTTTGCTCAAGCTCTTCCAGAGGTGTTCAACGTTGTTGTCTGTGCAGAATTTGATAGTGAGATAGAAATCAACAAATTCAGAGAAGTGATATTTGACTATTAAACAAGATGATTCAGTGTGAACATTGCAGGATGTGTAAAGAAAAAATACAAACATTATTTCAAGAATGTGTAGTGATAGAACTTACAAAATTCATTAAACAGAAAACAGAAAATATCTGTGAAGAATATCGAACCAACACAACAACATTAATAGATATATACATTGCAGAATGTTTACAGAAAGTGTGTCCAGTGACTATACTATATAATCTACACAAGAGAGCAAGAAAAATAAACTTATTAGAATATTGTGTTCATATAGACTTTGAAATAGACTGCCAAAAAGACATTCAAAAGTGGGCAGATTTAGTTAAAAGAGACTGGTCATATTATGTAGCATATTTTGATTAACGGCTCCGTGCCAGTCTTTTTCAAGGCTAAGAAGATGGAAACCATAAAATAACAAAATATACATGGCAGTTCTCAAAGATTATCATCCTTAAATGGAAAAGTGTGTTCAAAAGACTTGTTACCAAAACGAAAACCTAAACACAGACAAGCATATATTGTGAACACAGATTCATAGCAATATATTTTAAAGACAATCATTCTGCCATCTATTTTGATTCATATGGTTTACCACCAATAGATAGAGACATATACAATTTCATAGTGAAAAACACAGATTCCCGGAATGCACTGTGCCACCAGTGCATTCAGGTTCGTCCCTATAAGTTCTTGGGGCTATAAGTTCTTGGGGCTAGAAGTTTCACAATTTAACACTATCCCTATGGAGCTTGTGGGAAATTCAGTGTTAAAAATGCTTGAGGCTAGAGTTTCACCCCTAACTACTAATAAATAAATAAATAAATATCTATTTTCACCGTTTATCCAGCTTGAAGATTGGTTTCATAATAATTTATCCTTCTCTCTCTTCTTCAGCTTCTACTGTTTCTCTAATGCTCATTCTCGTGTATTATGTTATTCTTAAATTTTATCTTGGAACAAGAACGTACTTCCCAAATTACAAGAGAAAACGTTTTGGCAAAATACAAATCTGAGTGATGGTAGCAACTATTATTCGATTCAGAACGAGAACGTTTTTTTTTTTTACTTGCACTCAATTAGCATCGGGGTATTACCAAGTCGAGGTCACCGTTTTTGACAACAATAATTAAGTGATAAATATATCACCAGTACAACAGAATACATTAGACCAGATTATTTTTACCATACTGATATGTTTATGTAGGCCTACCTTGTGTTAAGCATGTAAAATAAAACATCGAAACACACAGCTGAGTCACTACTTTTAGTGGTTATAGTCTAATTGGATCAATGAATGAGCGTCACGTCATGTACAGCGCAAGAACTCAATACCATGACTCCATGATCAGCATTCACCAAAAATCAATTATGACTGCTTGTCAAATGAAACACCATTAAAAACTCTACCCGTTCCCTTCCTTATGTGAACGAGTCAAAGAAGGGGAGAGTATTGAAGATAAATTGGTTATTACCACCACCTCTGGACCTTGCCTCTGAGTCATATATGTAGACTCGTCCTAACGGACTTGTCAATATAATCCTAGAGATGAGGTCTCGATTTCAATACACCGTATCAGAAACCCACATAGTGGTAATAACCTATATATATTCTCTGTGATGGTGCCGCAATCTTAATAACTGTTGTTACGCCCGTTTTGTCAGAAATGACGACTATTGTAAGAGCTCACCACTTTTGTAAAAAAAATCGCCCACCTTTGTAAGAGCTTACTGCTTTTGTTATAAAATGGCCCATTTTTTGAAATAAATTGAGGTCTCCAGTTTTTGTAAGAAAAAATCGCCCACTTTTGAAAGAAAAAATAAGCTCACCACTTTTGTAAGAAAATTGGACCACATTTGTAAGAATCTGGATTATTACGAAATGAATCTTATCTTTTATTACCAGAATGTACATGGTAGTTACGTCCACTTTTCTTTTTTGTAAGAGGTGGCCACTTTTCTAAGAAAAATTACTAGCCTTGTGCGAGTAGTATTCACTGTCCCCTGAAAAAAGTCGGGGACTATAGAAATGAGCGATGTCCGTCCTTGCGTGTGTGTGCGCGTGCATACGTGCGTACGTGCGTCCGGTACTTTGCTGTCCGGATGATAACGTCTGTTTTAATGAACTGATTGAAATGGAATGTGGCATATCCACTTATTACCCAAAATGCAGGATAAGGTCGACGAAGGGTTTATTATGATATTTAACAGAGTTATGACCCTTTTTCGACATAGAAACTTAGGTTTTTCAGTATCCGGATAACTTCACTTCTCTTCCACGCAGCAGAATGATATTTGGTATGTGAGCCCAGTAATATATAAAATGCAATTCAAGTTCGAATAAGGATTCGGATTGATGATTTTTGATAAGTAATGTTCCTTTTTTTTCAACTTGAGAAAAAAAATGTCATTTCTGTTCCACTGATATTTGAGGTTGATCCAGTGGTGCTTATCAGTGTTATGGGCCATTGAAAATTGTAATCTTTTTCGCGGGATGTGCAGTTGAAGGGTCTTTCATTTTATTTGTGATTTATGACACTTGAACAGCCAGGGTCATGCCGTATCAGCGAACGTTACAACGGGGAAGAAGCCAGAGTACCCAGAGAGAACCACAAAGGAGAGGTAAGTCAGAGTCAGATCCTACAACCTACTAACCCAATAGAAACAGGGCAAACATTGGCCGAAAGCATGTGTACAACTACCACTTCAGCACGCATAGCCACCGTGTCCCCAAGTAAGCAATTGTGATGAAGTGTCTTGTTGAAGGACAGAACGTGCATGGCCCCGACCTGGCATCGAACCCACAAAAGTAGTAAGGGTGGGTGCGTTCGAGCATCATTGGCAGAATCTCATCGAAGGATCTCGGGAGCGCGGTGGCTCAGTAGGTAGAGGTGCAGGCTGCAAGCCGAGAGGTCCTCGGTTCGAATCCCACCTGCGGCAACCGCGTTGTGTCCTTGGGCAAGACACTTCATCTCCATTGCCCGCGTGGGGGCACGATGACGCCGTGTACTAAGGCGTACTGCACGTCGATGGGGCGCATGTCTTCAACCAATCTAACCCTGCAAGTGCTGCAGTGCGGAGTAACGATGTTGGGGAGCTGGCAGCTGCTCGTCGTTGCTCGGTGGTTCTCTCCGGGTACTCCGGCTTCCTCCACCCGTAAAACTGTCACAGTCATGATTAGCCATTGTGCATAAATATGTGATCTTAAACATCAATCAATAAATAAATAAATCGAAGGATCTCATCTTGAGAAATGTCATTTTGGGGGATGTCATGACATGTCCATACCGCCTTATCGAACTGTTAACGCGCCATCTTGTGTCGCCGTTGATGTGGTGATTCGAGGTGCCACATGTGCATGCACAACTTTTTGTTTTGAGCTGGTTCGGAATGTCGTGACATTCCACAGTAAAAGACCCATGGAGGCTTCCATCTTACGTGGCGGGTATTTGCACCAACATGAGTTATCCTCCCTACCCCAGAAGTAGAGTGGCATGCCCGGGCTATCTGCCCCCCCCCCCCTCCTTTTTGGAGATCAAAACACCGATATTTGCTAAAAGAGGGTTGTCAGTGGCGAGGACTAACCCTAACCCAATCTGCCTAGCCCTAGCCCTATCCTAACCCCTAAGCCTATCCCTAACCCCACAGATTGGGCTAGGTTTAGGGCTAGGGCTAGGAGGTTAGAGTTAGAGTTATCCTTCTTCGCCACTCACTATTTACTCCCCAAGTCAGGGGTTGTTGCCCTGATCCTTGTTCTTGCTCTTTAAAGTTGTTCCTCCTCCTAAGAGCAGGGGTCTCTTCTACACTCTCTCATCAATCCCTCCTTTCCTTCCTTCCTTTCCTCGTTTTCTCCTTCCATCCCTTCCCTCTTCTCTCTCCTCCTCCTCCTCCTCCACATTTCTCTCCCTTTCCCTCCTCCTCCATTCCCTTTTTAGTGTTGCGCTAGTATTATGGCTTTGCTAGGTTTAGCCTAGTACTAGGTTTAGGGTTAGGGCTGGGAATAAGGTCAGAGTTAGGGGTAGAGTTAAAGCTAGGGATTGTGCAATGGCTAAGCTAGTGTTAGGGCTAATAGTTGGGCAAGGTTAGGGTTAGACAATGTCTAAGGACTTAGGTCTTGGGTTAGGGCAACGTTTAGGTCTAGGATAGGTTAGGCTAAGGCTTAGGTTAGCATTTGGGCTATGGCTAGGCTAGGGTTAGGACTAGGACTAAGACTTGGTATAGTTTGGGGTTAGGTTAGAGTTAACCCTCCACACCTTGCACTACCACCCCCATTCCAACTCAATCCTGAGTTAACCCTCCACACCTTGCACTACCACCCCCATGCCAACTCTATCCTGAGTTAACTCTCCACAACATGCACTACCACCCCATTCCAACTCAATTCTGAGTTAACCCTCCACATCTTGCACTACCACCCCCATTCTCAACTCATTTCATTTTTATCCTTTACAGGCCTTTATTGCAAATTCGGTGATTTGACCCCCAAAAGGTCCCATGGCCCAGATATTCTACTTCCGCGGCAGGGGAGATACTTTGTGTCGGTACAAATACTCTCCGGGTAAGATAGCGCCCCGTGGATTTTTCACAGAGGAATCTAGCATGATTCCGACCCAGCTAAAAATTTCCCCAAATTGGCGCAGGTCAGAGCATTATACCTTAGCTGAATGTGAGCACGTGGCATCTCGTAACACCACTGCAATGACGTCACAGGATGGCGGGTTACGATGCCTATCAGGCGGTAGGAAAACGTGGTGGCATCCCCTAAAATGATATCCCTGGGGTGATATCCTTCAGTGAGTCCTACCACTGATGCTCGAACAGGCCTCCCGTACGACTTGCAATCTTCCGATCGTGAGTCCAACACACTAGCAGATGAGCTACTGTGCTCCCCTGCACAAGTAGAAAGAAAAGTTGAAAATTTCGCCCGATCAACAGGATACAGGAGCAGTATCCTACCTTGCCGCATTACCTGTCATTTTCTGATGTCATTGTCATGCCGAGAAGCGGTGCCTCGTGCACCGTGCAGATTTTTCTAAGCTGTACCTTTATGGTGAGGGAGTAGGTGTTTCGTGGTGATGGGGTGCGGGCGTGTGTTCCGCTTTTTTTATCCCTGAAGGGCGCCATCTTGTTTAACCTATCATACCACACCATCACTCATAGGTGTCGCTTGACTTCTTCAATTAGTCATATCACTACTAGAAAGAATAAGAATTGCATAGCCTTTTCATTGAGTAAGTGCCTCATATGACCTGAAGTTGGATATTTGAAGGATCAATGAGGTCGGGGTGGGGATTGTTATTCAGAATCGGTTTCATCCAATTATTATCCTTCTAGATCAAGGATGAGGTCGTTACATAAAAGTCAGGATCAAAATCAGGACTGAGGATTCGGGGTGATGAGTTTGGTGTGAAGAATGCAAACGGTAATAGAAATCGTACTGGCATGTGTTTCGCCACCAGTAGACATAAGTAGTAGGAGAGGGATGAAACGTGCCACTTTGGCAGGACCCCGGGCAGGACCCCGGAAGTGACGTCATAGTCATGTGACCTGGTGACGTCATGTTGTGTTGTCATGGTAACCCGCGTGAGCGGCTATCTTGTGACGTCATCTCCATAGTGATACGTGGTCCTAGTGCGCATGCGCAGCGCGTGTTGTTATGGCGATACGTGTTTCCGTCGTCACCATAACAACATGGAGGCCGCCATCTTGGTTTCTATGGTAGCACGTGGCTGCTATGTGACCTAAAGTATTACAACAAGACGGGGGTATGTTCGTAGGGTGTGTTCCTTTGTAGAAGAGTAATTTCCCGATTCGTTTAATTACCACAAACAACCCGACAAGTTTTACTATTTCGAATTCTTTCAGAATTCTCTGCTTCTATCTATATATACAATAGTTTTCGTCTATCGGACCATGTTCCTTTGTTCCGGAGTATACTCCAGTAGCGTAGAAGAGCCTATCAACTGGAACAGATTTGCTTATTGTTACTATATTTAGCTATTCTGGTCTATTCTTGTTAGTTCTGACCCTATTCCGAGTACTCTTGTAGTTTCCTGTATCTAGATCATTTATATAAATTATAACTAACCAATCAGATTGCTTGATTTCCCATAACCTGTACTTAATCGTACAGAGTTATCTCCCCTTATTACAACGAAGTTATATCCGATTCTCATCGCCTCTATATCCAATGGCCATATCCCATGGAATCACATTTTTAGAAAACGCCCATGGCTATGGAATCCCTTTTTTGTCGTATGAGGCCATGAGGGCTATGTAGAAGCCCTCAATGAGTCCTCATATATTATTCCTCATAACCTCATTGAATTTTGCGGTTATGAGGACCATTAAAAATCCCTCAATGAGGTATAATTTACGACGACTCTTAGCCTCATTTCAGTATTTGAGGATACCTATGGCCTGGTATTGTATTATTCGTGGATACCTATCGAGGATACCTTTTGGAGAATCCCTTTTTTGTCGTGTGAGGCCATGAGGGCTATGTTAAAGCCCTCAATGATGCCTCATTTATTATGCCTCATAGCCTCATTGAATTTTGAGGTCATGAGGGCCATGAAAAATCCCTCAGTGAGGTATAATTTACTACGACTCTTAGCCTCATTTCGGTATTTAACAGGTATATCCTATGGAATCCCTCTTTGGAAAATGCCTGTGGCTACGGAATCCCTTTTTTTGTCGTATGAGGCCACGAAGGCTATGTAAAAGCCCTCAATGAGGCCTCATTTATTATCCCTCATATCCTCATTGAATTTTGAGGTCCTGAGGGCCATGAAAAATCCCTCAATGAGGTCTAATTCACCATCCCTCTTTGCTCCATCTCGGTATTTTATGATACCTGTTGTATTGCATTATTGGAGGATACCTGACATTGGACTTTACATCCGGGTACTTCATGCGACATCCGGGTATTTCTGTTGGGAAAGGTATAAAAAGAGGGTTGGCACGAACATAAATTCATTTGGGTCCTGACCGTCGTCGGGTGAAGACATGTTACCAGTTCAATGCAGATACTGTTCCAAATTATTTTCGAGATCGGATCATACTAGAGGACACGAGAAGACCCATCATCGGCTCCGCTGCTGATATTGTACGAAGTTGTTTACCCGATCATTCAGTGCTCGTGGGCATGAAGAACATTACTGTCCAAGAAGAACCGAAGAGGAGAGAGATACTGGAGATTTAATGACTGGCCAGAATAAAGCACTTTTGGAATTTTTACGGGATGCTGACAAAGAGGAAATCGATGCCGTTCTACGTGCTGCTGATGAAGATTTGATTACCTGTTTGTGCAAATGTGCTACCAACATCCTTGAAGACAAGATACCACTGAATTTGTCTGAATTTGATGACCTGCGAAAATACGAACATGTATTGAAGCTGCTAATAGATGACGGAATTTCTCCAGATATAAAAAGAAGTATATTACGAAAGGGTTGCTTTCTCTCGGCGCTTATCAACCCAGTCCTAGCTCTGAAAAAAGTATAAAACGAGTGTTGATGTGAAAATAAACTCATTTGTTCTACGACCACGGAAGAGTGAAGACATGAAAGTCCATTGCTGCAAATATTGTGAAAAGGCCTTTTCCAGATCGGACAACATGCACAGACACGAGAATGCTTACTGCCCTATGAGGAAATCTGAAAAATCGAGCAACACAACAAGATTAGAAAGAAATTTAGACACACTGCGAATCCTATCTGATGCAGATCGATATGAAGCCACGACTATACTCAAAACAGCCAGTGATGATTTGATAGAATGTATATGTGATTGTGCCTCGAATATCTTGAAGGGGGCAGTACCTACAACCAAATCTGAGAGAGCTAAGTTGATTCCATACAAACACCAGGTTTGGAGAATTGCCTCACCAAAGACAGAACTATCTTATCGGAAAAGAAGACGGCTCACACAGAAAGGAGGATTTTTAGGAAAGTTAATCAAACCCGTCATTAATGCTCTGTCCGATATCCTATAAAAGGGTCGTGCTCATAAGAAATTTGTTATTTGTAATCTGACCTTCGAAGAGAGCGGACACGATGCAATCTTGTTGTGCACCAAAAAATTGGTCAATAGATTCGGACACCGATGAGTCGTCGGAATTATCAGAAGATATGGAATATGAAGAGGAAGAAGAAGAAGAAGAAGAAGAAGAAGAAGAAGAAGAAGAAGAAGAAGAAGAAGAAGAAGAAGAGGAAGATGAAGACGTTTCTGTGATGGAAACTATCGTCCAAAGTGCCTATGGCAAATACCAGGATGATTTTGACAACCTCATGAACAAATATATCGAGGATGGAATGGATAGAGATGATGCAGTTGAAACAGCAAACAGAGCACTTCAAAAGAATGTCAGAGAAGCCATTAGTGAGAAATACATTAATACCCTGGTGCACATTAGAAATTTTTGCAACGACTCAATTCACAAGAAAATTCAAGAAACAGCCAAGCGTCTACGTGAAGAAGAGGATTATGACTTTGAAGAATCCCAGAAATATGCTTTGGAAAAGCGGCGATTTCTGTTCGACAACCTTATGACAAACTACTCATTCAGAGTTGATGGTGGCGATGAAGAAGAAGAAGAAGACGATTAGAAAAAAGGTATAAAAGGAGTGTTGGTATGAAAATAAATTCATTTCCGTTTTGGACGTCGAAGAGTGAAGATGTATGTGTCAACAACGGTGCTCAGACTCGAAGATGACTTGCATATACAGATCTTCAAGAATGATGCTGGATTAAAGCTGACTTCCCAAGAACTGGCTCAAGTGAATCGTGTGGTAAATGCCGCCAAGAGAAAAAATCTAGACATGGATGCTGGTGGAAAGAAACAAAGATGTGTGAATACTAAACAATCATCAACCAAAAGAATAAAGACAGAACTAACTTCCAAAACAAAAAAGAATGAAGTTTCTACTGTGAAAGATGTTACCACTAAGAAAGAAGTTTCTACTGAAGACAAGAAAAAGATGTCAGCTCCCATAAAGAATGAAGTTACCACTAAGAACGAAGTTACGAAGAAGCCTGAAGTTTCCACTGAAGACAAGAAAAAGATGCCCGCTCCCATAAAGAATGAAGTTACTACTGAAGCTAAGAAGGATGTTTCCACGCAAACCACAAATGAAGTTTCTACTAAGAAGACTGAAGTTACTACTATGAAACAGCTAGTGAAAGACGAACCAGAATATGCCAGCCAGGAAATTAAAGCAACCAACAAAACCAAGTTATCAAATGAGAGATTTATCAAGAATCTAGCCATACAATGGGACGAAGCTCCAACCCACAAGAAGATGAAATGGTTAGCCCATGCGAGAAGAATTACAAAGACAAATACCTTGAGAAATTGAATTGTATACTTGAATAAAAAATGAAATGTTATATATATTGTTGTTTGTTTTTTATCTACTACCCCAACAGAAGTACCCGGCTGTATCATGAAGTACCCGGATGTAAAGTCCAATGTCAGGTATCCTCCAATAATGCAATACAACAGGTATCATAGAATACCGAGATGAGGCAAAGGGGGATGGTGAATTAGACCTCATTGAGGGATTTTTCATGGCCCTCAGAACCTCAAAATTCAATGAGGATATGAGGGATAATAAAGGAGGCCTCATTGAGGGCTTTTACATAGCCCTCGTGGCCTCATACGACAAAAAAGGGATTCCATAGTTACAGGCATTTTCCAACGAGGGATTCCATAGGATATACCTGTTAAATACCGAAATGAGGCTAAGAGTCGTAGTAAATTATACCGCATTGAGGGATTTTTCATGGCCCTCATGACCTCAAAATTCAATGAGGCTATGAGGCATAATAAATGAGGCCTCACTGAGGGCTTTTACATAGCCCTCATGGCCTCACACGACAAAAAAGGGATTCTCCAAAAGGTATCCTCGATAGGTATCCTCGAATAATACAATACCAGGCCATAGGTATCCTCAAATACTGAAATGAGGCTAAGAGTCGTAGTAAATTATACCTCATTGAGAGATTTTTAATGGTCCTCATAACCGCAAAATTCAATGAGGTTATGAGGAATAATATATGAGGACTCATTGAGGGCTTCTACATAGCCCTCATGGCCTCATACAACAAAAAGGGATTCCATAGCCATGGGTGTTTTCTAAAAATGGGATTCCATGGGATATGGCCATTGGATATAGAGGCGATGAGAATCGGATATAACTTCGTTGTAATAAGGGGAGATAACTCTGTACGATTAAGTACAGGTTATGGGAAATCAAGCAATCTGCTTGGTTAGTTATAATTTATATAAATGATCTAGATACAGGAAACTACAAGAGTACACGGAATAGGGTCAGAACTAACAAGAATAGACCAGAATAGCTAAATATAGTAACAATAAGCAAAGCTGTTCCAGTTGATAGGCTCTTCTACGCTACTGGAGTATACTCCGGAACAAAGGAACATGGTCCGATAGTCGAAAACTATTGTATATATAGATAGAAGCAGAGAATTCTGAAAGAATTCGAAATAGTAAAACTTGTCGGGTTGTTTGTGGTAATTAAACGAATCGGTAAATTACTCTTCTACAAAGCAACACACCCTAGAAACATACCCCCGTCTTGTTGTAATACTTTAGGTCACATAGCAACCACGTGCTACCATAGACACCAAGATGGCGGCCTCCAGTATACAAAATGGACGACGGAAACACGTATCACCCTAACAATACACGCTGCGCATGCGCACTAGGACCACGTATCACTATGGAGATGACGCCACAAGATGGCCGCTCACGCGGGTTACCATGACAACACAACATGACGTCACCAGGTCACGTGACTATGACGTCACTTCCGGGGTCCTGCCCGGGTCCCTGCCAATGTGGCACGTTTCATCCCTCTCCTACTACTGACATAGCATCCTCACGTTTGTCACCTACAACACCATCCAGTACACTTCACAGTATAAACACCACCGTCAATCATCAATAACAATTCCATCCCAAATGCCGACCCTTAATCCTGATCCTCATTTCTGATCCACGAATGAACTCCAGTGCAGACCCTACCCTGGTTCCGAGATAAACCTCGGTGCAATTTGGGAAAGGAAAATGTTACTCGGTTGGGCAGAAATTTGCCCGGTGTTGAGGCTTGGTGTGTACTTCGGAAATGTTGTGTGCCCTGAGAGTGTGCCTTCACCCCCCCCCCCCCCCCCCCATCCCACATCATACGGTACGATGGATAAGTTTATTCCTCATAGTTTGTTTGGCACCCCTGGGAGGGCGTATTAACGTCGCACATTGGAAATCATGCTATTTTGTTACACATCCAACAAGATAACTATCTTGTTATAACAACTCAGCTAAGTTTTTACTAAATCGTTTTATCATATGACTCGTCCGTTTTGTTCACTTTAAAACATTTGATATTTTGTTTTCATATTAATCAGTGATAAATAAAGCCCTCCGTCAATTTCATTGGTCAGTTTCAAACTAGACAATTTGATTGGCTGAACAAAAGACAACTGGGTCATATTTGCATAATTTCAGTAGGGAGAATTTATCTGTCCCATTCAGGGTCGGGCCACATTTTCATAGTTTGCATAATTAGAGTTGGGAGCTTTCATTGGTCAATTTCAAAACTGGACAATTTGATTGGTTAAACAAAATACAACTGGGTCATATTTGCATAATTTCAATAGGGAGAATTTATCTGCCCCATTCATGGTCGGTTATATTGTATTAAGATTTTACCTTCAAGAAAGAAGCCATTCACTTTTTTTATATTGTCACTTTTTGCTTCCAAAACATAGGTTATGACCCCTCATTGGAACGAGCTCGACGAGCTCGTTCCATCGAGAGGTCATAACCTATGTTTTGGAAGCAAAAAATTAAATTTTTTAGTTATACGAGGATGTTTTTTCCAAGTGCCGTCTGCAACTCAAGTTAGGGTAATGGGGTAAAAAGTCATATTAAGCGGCTAATTTGTGCGTGTATGTGTCATATGATAAATAGAATATGAAATGAGGGGTTTTCTCATATAATATTTATGAAACTCGTCCGAATTGTCCGTTTGGGCTCGCCAAAACGGAAAATTCTTAGTCTCGTTTCATATATGAGAAAAACAATCATTCCATATCCTCTGTATATAAAGACAGCTATCTTTATGTTATAGAAACTTAACAAAACAAGTTAAAGCAATGAGATTTTGATTATTCAAATCACAACGTATCGTCCATGCGACTGGTGTATTCACTGAAGTGGAAGTTTTAAAACTGCACGTACGACACTGATAGTCACTGCTATCTGGGTCTCCATCGGCAGTGCTGATGTCCCATTACAGTTGTGCTATGATCCCAATTTTTTTATATGGAACTTCCTTGTCATAAACGTTTGTACTTGCACTGTTTATTTAGTTTATTTTATAGGACATAAAATGGCAGAGTGTCTTACAAAAATAGACAATTCTTACAATAGTGGGCGTAACTGCCGTGCCCATTTTTGTAATAAAATCTTCATTTTTTGTACAAATCCGAATTCTTACAAAAGTGGTAAATTTTCTTATAAAAGAGGTGAGCTTGTTCTTTCCTACAAAAGTCGAAATATTTTTCTAACAAAATAGTCCCGGCGCAATATGGTTTGACCCGGAAAAAAATTGGGACAAGCTGATTTTGGTGTCATTCGACGGGGAATTTATCTGGGAACAACGTGTCCAAAATCCGCTTTGGATTAATTTTTCATGCAAGATGGCCGCAAGGAAGGGTTTCATAGAAAAAAAATTCTTTAGTGGCATCAATTTCTCAATAATCTTGATATTTTGTGTGAGATCTGGAGAAGTTTTGTGCATCATTCGTACTTTAAGCACGAATACAAATCCTAAAAAGCGGAAAAATGAATGAGAAAATTCACAATTGTTAGGGAAATGGCCCCAAAATACCATTTTCTTCAGTGTTCACTCCCATACGATGTTAAGTCTGAATAGAACAGAAAGAACGAGCTATAATTCTGCTGCCGATGTTTTCCATAACTCCCGAGATGGCGAAGAATGATATCGATCAACTTTCTTCGCAATGATTAATCCCGAGATGAGATCTGTCCGAAATCTTGCCGGTGTTCCTCAAAGGACCCTGTTGTCGCCAGTTTCGTCTCCAATCTCAACCGGTTCGGAGTTCAGGCAACTCTCACCTCGACAGTCTCCACAAACAGAGACACATTGGATTGTGTTCTTTCTACAAGAGCATATATTCGTTCCGCATGGGGGTTTGGAGGCCATTTTGCATTTGCAACGTATAAATTTCAGAAAAGCTTCAGGCGCTGCACCCAGGTCCGTCATCACGGGTATCAATTCATTTTCGAGAATTTCCCAGCCCCATTTCTGAGGATATCAATATCCAATTGCTTCCATTCCACCGTTTGTAGGTGGACTCGCAGGCTGTGAAAGTATGCAGCGCGTTCAGTTGTAGGTAGTTTCTGAGGTTCGATTCCTGTCTTGCTGGAAGTGACCATTGTCATGAACTTTGAGTACCTCAAGCCATTCATTGTGTTGACTGCTTGCCAGAGTACAGCATTACAAACAGTTCAGCGCAGATTCTTCCAATTTCTGCTTGAGATACGGCGCTGTGGTGCATTGATGCTCATATCTTCTGTATCTCCCTTGACTTTTCCAACCTCTTGAGAAGCTGTGTTTTCCCATGGCCAAACGTTGCCGAAATAACATCACTCCCACTCCATGTATGTATGAACAGGAGGTGTCGCCTAGTTGTTTCTCCGATCTTCTCTATTATATCTGCGATGTTCCATGCCTCCCCACCCCTATGTGACTTCCGTGCTTCTGATTGGAAATAAACATCAGCCGAAGTATGATCTCAGTGGTGAACGGATAGCACTAGTACATCAGTATCATCTGCGGTAATGACAACTGAATTCCCTTGAGATGAAAGTTTGATGGCACTTTCAACTATCAAGGTATCAGCATCGCCTGAACTCCAGTTAAGAGTATATCTACCCGCTCTCGGTCCTGTGGACAGCAATTTTATGAACTGCATTTTGTTATTCTCGTTCGACAAGAACCGTTCCTGGTTCTTGTGTGCAGTCAGGTGTCTGTCAAACGGATATCGGCACACACGTTGACAGCTCTCCTTAAATGCTCATGACTCTTCGTGTTTGGTCGCTGTCCATAACCATCGAAGACGACACAGCAATTCGGCCCACATTCGTTGGCCACATATCCAGCATACTGATGGGCTACCTCCGAGCAGGTAGCCTTTGCCTTCCATTTGACTCTGTGGAGGAGAGCCCCTCCGTCAAGCACGTACAGTACGTGGAAAGTGTATTATCACTAAATCACCCGCAGAGTTGAGATTCCACCTGAGCAATAATTGCAAATTTGTTGCAAAGCATAACCAGCACAATCAAAGTTTCAGCCAATGGACCTCCGGGTTAAACCCGGAGGTCCATTGGCTGAAACATTGCTTGTGTTTTTGGTCAATATGTACAGAATGTGAAAATTATAGCTTGGTGATTACTCCACTCCGCGGGTGATTTAGTTACAATCCACTCTCCACGTACTGTACACGGAAACAGATGGCGAATTCGAAAGAATTACTCGATCTGTTATTGCAGCTGCTAGATCTGCCTTGTTTGCTTTTCGGAGAAAGAAGTCTTTAAAGAGGGCTGTTGGCATCACACTCAGTTTGTACTCGAAGAACTGTGCCACGTCGCGCTCCCTCTGAGAAATAGATATCAATCGAGTGAACAGAGCTGATGGGTCTATTAATACCCTCTGGTTATCCAACTTCACCCCGGGGTTCAAATGGTCTAAAGTGCGAATTTGATCACTCCTTTTGATGGAGGCATCATAAACAACAACATTGTCTAGTTTAGAGTGCATCTCCGCCCCTAACGACTCGGTATTGTCGCAGTTAATACCATCACCCAAAGAAACTGACAATCCGGAGGACAAGGAGCGCAATCTTTCATTCTCATCGAAAGGATCGTTCAAGTCAAACCACTCTAGTATTTTCATCATGTTTGCGTTGTCTTGTTTACGATGAAAAGTGCCCATGTCTACATGTTGTTCACTGGTACTGAGTTTCATGCCAGTCAGTGTTGTCATAGCTTCGTGTATTTCAGCGCATTCATGCATGGTGTAAATCCACTCCTGACGCACTGATTCGGTCACCCCACGACCTCGCGTTAGTCCACCTCGACTTTTATTGAGCACACGAGGACTTGTTCAATCACAGGTCACTTGAAGGGTGTGCCCAAACCCTGGAACTCCAACGTTTTGCATGGAAACCATCAAAGAAGAACATATCATACAACCACAGATGTTTCTTGGGGAGCTCAAGCATCATTTGCAGATACAACCTGCAACTCTTAGCGTAGCGTACATGTCTCGTGGCATCGAAGAGGTTCAACATATTACTGACAGCAATAAGGTGGAGATTCCAATCGCGTTCACCTCTGATGAACATTTTCAGTGCCTGGACATATTCTAGATATTGTATCCATAGCTTAGCGGTGCGGATTGTTCAGCCAGTTTGGCTTTGTACTTGTCGAGGCAAGTATTTACCCTTACGAGAGCTGCTGAGTTTGTAACATTGGAAAGAGCTATCGAGCTGTCCAGCACATTATCATACAACTCCTTGTGTGTTAGTGAGTAGAAAAAAACTGGATTCACACAAATCCATGTCCTCACGTTCGCAAACGTTGGAATGCTGGTTTCGGAAAATTGATCGAAATTCGCTCTTGCACCACAATCAGTATAAGTGCTATAAAACAAATTTCCCCAAAGCGGATTTTGGATATGTTCTTCGGGAGACATTCCTTCTTCAAAAAGACATAAAAATCAGCAGAAATTTTTTCCGGGTACGACCACTTTACTTCGTTCAACGCCTGTACTAAAAATAGAGACCACAATTATTACAAAAATGGGCGTTTTTATTACAAAAGTGGTGAGCTCTTACAAACGTGGGCGAATGTTTTTACAGAACTTGAACAACTTACACCACCCTTTGTTTGCATCTTAGATGGCAAATAAAGAAACATTGCATGTGTTTGCTATGAGTAACCAAGAGAACCTGCCGGGCTTTGGATGCCATTCGATATGGCAATTGAGCGCAATTCCAACGAGCAATTAAGCCTAGATAAGCGCACTATTCGTGACAGGACTTCTAGTTTCAACTGTACCTAACTGTGCACTCACGCATATTAAAAACAACAATAAACCCCCAACTTTACAGGAGACGAAGACAGCGTGAACACTGTACTAAGTCTGGGATCGTGTGAGGAAGAGAACAGTAATGTTGATACAAAACCCAGGACGTTGGGGTGGGGGGGGGAAGAACAGTCGTTGAAACGATCTTACCACAAGATCACACCCCAACACCATAACATCGCAATCATAAGCCATCCTACAAATACTAGAAAACGGTTTTCCGCAGTCCAAAATAAGGATGGAAATGGGCAGGACGAGACTTGCTTTGAATGTGTACTATCCCCAAGTAGCACATGGTACTGAAGTCAGAATAAATCCGTTTATTGGAGCTACCAGAATAACACATATGACACAGGTTTCATAGAATGTCACCTACAAAGAACAGCGTCATTGTAGATATAGGGTATTTGCACAATACACAGATACATAATTGTTATTATTCCAGGATTTCTTCTTGTTATTTTCTGAACTAACACCTTTGGCATGTCTTCTGTGCTTACACACAGCCACTGCTCATCACCCAGCATACATTCTAATAACTCGAGATTTGGTTCAAAAACATCTAAACCTAAAACATTGGTTTCAGGATACAGTCAGCGAACTTAAACGAGTGGCAGACAAAATTGGTATCAGTCGTTCTGTAGAATTCCTCGAGAAGGTTGCCGCTGCTTGCAAAATAAATAAAATGCGGGAGAATAACGAGAAACGTGAGGATGTGTTAAGGGCTATAACAATTGATGGACGATCATCAGCGTACAGAAAAGGTATGTAGCAATGTAAATTCAATCTCAAAACAACTGATTTACCACCATCAATTAAGTACAGATTTTTATTTAGTGCAGTATTTGTTAAGGTTGTGTTTTGTGGAGGGTCAGTGCACTGCATTTCACTTGAAATCTATTTCAGTTTTCTAAACTTTTCAATAACCGAGTCGATTCTATAAGTAATGATCGGTATGTATGCACATTAGTAATGACTGTTTTCAAATTGTCATTTCACCCTTTCTCTGCCACGCCCACATTAACCATATATGGAAGACCTCTATGAACGCCTTTATACGAGGAAATTTAATAACATTTGTGACATACTTGAAACTCTATTATCTGATTAATTGTTGGAATGTGCTCTCTGAGTCCTTCCCAACAATTAATCAGATGGTAGGGTTGATCTGCGCAGTCCAGAACGTACAGATAATCACCATAAGGTAGGTGACAATAGTCGCTTTCGGCAGCGTAATTGTTAATGCAGTGTCCTAAATCGTACTCTAACAGAATCTATGGACAGTTGTAATTTGAGTATCAGATTCTTGTAATTTTAACCACCTGTACGCAGATGACGAAATATCAAAATTCGAATTTTCCCCATAATGCGATTGTAATGTAACCAATTTTAATCTTGTTTGGCACAGATAACTGAACTCTGTTGAACAGGACTGGAGTTAACCAATATTCAATCTTGTATGACAGGGCTAATTGAGCTCTGTCAAACAAGACTGGATTTGTTAAGTTCGAGTTGCATTTCAGAAAATCATTGCTGCACGAAATTTGTTCATGGTGAATAGGGTTAATTTGAAGTTCAAGGGTAGTTTTTGACAAATCGAACCACTTGGTTGTTTATGCTACCAACTAAGCATGTTATTTGGTGAATCATCGTTTAGAATATATACAATACTTTCTGTATCAGTCGACGTCACATTGCATCGATCAAATCTTTTGTGAACATGTTTTGGAATTGAATATATCTCATGATCTTCAATTTCGTTTTACAAGAATTTGCTTTGGATACATCTTTTCTCTCTGCCCCCCCCCCCCCCCCCCCCCCACTATACGTGAAACATACGCGTGTCCCGGGTGAGACAGCAGGGTGGGATATTTCTGTCCCACCCACCGCACGTGACATACTCATTTGCATACACGATTGTGTTCGTTTATCACCTATTTATCTGTTCCTTGTTGATATAAACTCAATATTTAATTATTATTCAAATATTAAACTTGATTTGTCTCAACCCCATGTTTCTCTGCAGATTTAATAATATCACTGCGCGAATTTATCGATCGATCAGTAATCTCACAATGCCCTTTACATTAGAGTTTGACACGCGCAAATTCATTAACCCCTCAACGGACAGTGTTACAAATCATTTTTTAGTATATACTTATGGTATATACCTAACATTTGTACGATCTTTCCGATGAAATTGTTCGTTTTTCGAAAGGACTACGACTTGATAAATTGGGTATGTCCACACGTGACCGCCAATTATCTATAATGACGTAATCCTCGTGTGTGGGGAGAAAAATCATCCTCGATGAGTCTGAAGGTGGAAATGGGGAAATCTCACCCTCGGGGCAAGATATTTGAACCAGACCCTCGGCAAGCCTCGGGTCTGGTTCAAATATCTTGCCCCTTGGGTGAGATTTCTCCATCCCACCTCCAGACTCATCGGGGATCATAATAATCTCTTCAAGATCTAGTCATCGGTTGTTTTTCGCTGATTATTCTATTTATTTATACCCGGTGTAGAATTATCGACTGCTTTCAAAATGCATTTTACATAGATTTCACACGATGGTACAGTTGTTCAAGATATTGCATGAGAAACAGAAGCTAAGCTATATTCGTATTGTTATGGTAGACTTTGAATAACTGCCATGATCTTTTTCAACCAGTAGGGTGCGAAATTGAGAAAAGAGACCTGTTAACATTTCATAAATTATTTCATGTTAGAAACAGGCATCCATCATGAATAGCTAGACCATGGGATAGTTTGATCAAGGTAGATGCCAACACAGACGTGCCCAAAACGAGTAAAAAAATACCTCTTTTCTTCCAAAACATTTTTTTGAACATACATTGACATTTGGGTTGGAAGTTTATGTGTTGAGCCGTAACTAAGTAAATACCAAATAGCATCAAATTAGTACTGGGAGATTTGTTTGGGTTTTCCGGGTCGGTTCCGGTTTTTTTGCGGCAAATCCGTAGACCGAAATGTACGACCCCAAAAAACGCCGGACAAGTTATATTGCATTAGTGCATAAACTGAGCCAATGATCTTACTGGGGTGCGGGGGGAGGCCTGCACTAGTGACCCTTATGGGTTTTCGCCACATAGTCTATCCGGCAAAAAGGTCGAGTACGTAGTGTCCTCGTTGTCACATTTTCTCCCTCGTTCACTTGTTCGAACGAGCCAATAAGGAAGAAAATACGACAATGAATACACAACACAGATTTAACGAACTTTGTTTATTTGTTACCCTTTTTTCTTAATCAATTCACTTAGCAACTGATTCCCTATATCTTCCTAAGTATGATCAAAGTAAAGTTAGGTTGAATCCAATGGAAATACTAACAGACAGGATTTGTTGTAATGAGTGTTGTTATACAAGCTGTTGCGCATAAGAAGTCTGGGGTTTTATTTTCTATATGTTCTTAACACACAGAAAAACCGAACCGAAATCGAGGTGTTTCCTTAAACCGAAACCGAATCTGAGAAATCAAAATATATCAGTTCAATATCAAATAGCCACTTGTAGCTAGAGACAGTACAGTATGTCGTGAAAAGGTCAAAATCCACGTGTGGGCAATATTTCCACGCATTCGTTAACAATGAATTTCCGACATAAAACTATGGAATCGCCTTCAAAGTTTCAATGAAAGAAGCACCGGGTGCAACCCGGTGTTTCTTTCATTGAATATTTGCTGAAAACTACCGATTATTGATGGAGAAACGCGGCCATGGGCAGCACTGTCCATACGTGGAATTTGACCATTCCAACGGCAGCTGTATTGTAACTAAAGTATCACACTTGCATAGTTTTAATTGACTGTGCCTCACGGCAGTGTCACATTACCCGAAGACACTCAAATAATTTAGAGTCATGTTACTTTGCAGCCCCAGAATGAATATTAGTGCTGATCGTAAAAAAAACGAAACAAACATTATTTTAGAGAGCGCATATGTGGACAGGTTTTGAAAACAGTCCTACTGTCCCTTCTAAAACGAGGAGGGAATAAATGAAGATCGTAATTCGTTCCTTTCCTTTGAATGTCACAAACATTGACATTTGGGGTTTGTTAACCTTATATAAACCTTTTTCTGGTATACAAACATTTAGTATGAGCTGAAGCTTATATAAGCAGATATGCTAGTGGGAGGGGCGTAAGAAAGTATTTGTCCCATTGCTCAGTATGTTTGACATTATGGGAGACCATGCGTTCGAATCCAGAGTGGTTAATTAGTTTGTGTGCTTAAGCCAGAAACTCAGTCACTCAATTCCATTTGCTTAAGTGGCAACACGGTGGCCTATGGCGTTGATGGTTTGAATGTTTCTAGCTAATATGCAAATCGAGATCTTGTTTGCAATAGGTTGGAAAACAAAAAAGTATGTTTCTGAATGGTGAATCTATTCTGCTTCCTCCAGGAAAACGCACTCTCATCTTGTCGTGGTTCCTAGGCTGAGTAGTTCGCCAATGGTCAACGAAACAAAAAGGAGCGAAGCCATCGCCATAGCGGTTCCTAAGTCCTGGTCGAGAAAAGAGAAGGATGCCTTATTCTACCGTAATGTGCTTTCCAAAGACCCTGGATGTAGGAATTGGAAGTTATGGACAAACATTGCTTCAGTTAGGTCAGTCTCCATTTTGAAGATACCCATCCAATACACTACTTTGGCCCTAACTTCGGATGTTGACGGATGGTCGGCTAAGCCCCGTCTGACCAATCGGGAGCCTTCAAAAAGGGTGTCATATCGGGGGAATTGGGGCGTCATTCAGCCAGTTATTTCATTCAACACACTTTTATCATTGCCAACGTAAACGACCTTTAACCAATCTTAGAATTATTAAACATGTTCTTTCTTATTGCACTTTCCGGGCAGGTTGTGAGTGAGAATTTGCTTTGTAACGTGTCACAAAATAATTGGCTGAAAGACCAACTTCTGAAGACATAGCACCACCTGCGCCGTATAAGTCAATCGACCAGCGGCATGAGTATTCATAAACGCTGAATTGAGTATGCTATTTGATGTGCACCTCTGGTGCTGTTCGCTAGTCATGCGCAATAAAACCCACCCCCAGGATGGGTAAGGGTAGAAGTGGAGGCACGGACACTGAATAATAGTTCAACATGCCATGGCACTCCATTCAACACAAAACGATGACATGTGGTTACAGACCTTAGAGACTCTGATTAAGATATAGTTTAGACTTCACGTTCAACTGACACGAACTGATCCAAATGTATCGTTACGCATGCAGCTGATCAAAATACACAAATAACTAACTTAACCCCCTTTGTTCTACAAAACAAAATTATAAGGCATTGCTGGAACAGTTAAAATCTGTTAAAATGAGGGCAGGCTGTTTACATATAGGGTGCGGTAACGAAATTCAAGCTACCGACCTGTTGAAACTGGAAAAATTTGCCGAGATAGAGCAGAGGAGTTGTATGTCAGCCCTCACTAGTAGCAGAGTAGTTGTACGTCATAACTGCCAAACATCATTAAATAAGATGGCTGTTCAGTAAATGTATGGGGTAGGCCAATCAATATTTTCAACGTGCAGCCCCGAGGCTGCACGTTGATAATATTGATTGGTCTCCCCCAAATAATGAATATGGACTCTTCTAATTGCTGTCATTGAACTGGCATGGAAGATACCACTGGAGCTCAAAGGGTTAAGGTTTCGTTCAAAATCTATAGTTATATCATTGCCACAACATGGATATGGAATCAAGTTTAAATTCCAATCGTTGAATCCTTACTGCCCGCTCTTGAGGACTTCCACCACAGGCGTTATTTCCGTGTCCTAATCCACCAGAAAAGCATGACTTGTTTATCACAAAAGACAAACACTGATCCATTTCCCGAGGTTCACACATTGGGAAAGGCCTACCCTGCCTATCTATCTATTGAGAAATCAGATGATTTGGGGGCGGGTTATCTGAAACTGGTGGAATAAAAGGGGGGGGGGGGGGCGGTTTGTTAGCAGAAAAGGTAAAATTTTTTTTGGGGGGGGAGGGAGGAGGCGGTTTGTTAGCAGAAATGTTGATGTAAAAAAAAATAATCTAACGTCTTGCAATTTTCTTCTGCCGTTTATTTATTTGTTCATCGGTGATACGTTCTGTTATTGTTAACCGCTGCCATTTTAACCGATTCTTGCTAATCTTATATTATTGTATGCACGTGTTTTGGGGTGTTTGTAATTGTGTGTGTTCAAGCCATGTGCGCTGGGCGTGTCATCATCTCGTCGCCTGTGTGCTACAATGTTCTGTGTCCCATAGGGGAGATAATATATAGTCCCATAGGGGACATAGAACATTCTAGCACTCAGGCGACGATCTGTGTGTAAGTCGTGTGTATTTGGGTTGGAAGAGACTGATACAGTGAAGGAAATAAAAAGCCAAGAAATTACTGTAGTTAAAAGAAATTCAGAAAGACGGACAGAAGATAAAGACCAACACATATATATATTCACCTTTAACACACCGCAAACTCCTAAATCAATTAAAATAAGTTACCTGAACGTTAAAGTGGACTTATGCATTGTCGAGGTTTAAGGGCAAATTTCAATAAACTAAGCCTTCGAAACCAAAAATATATGCAAACATCTTTGAGCCCCTAAGACCACCTTTTCGGTCCAGGAACATGATATGTCATACATAATTTCACCAAGTGGAGAAGTATGATGATCAATCAGTGAATGTGTGGGTAACCATTCGATATTTTCACCGTGCAGCCCAAAACTATTCAATAATCTACCGCAGATAATGAATATGTACTCCTCTAATTGTTGTCATTGAACTGACTTGGAAGACCCCAGCAGAGGTCAAAGGACTAAAGTGTAAAAGAGTCGCATAATAAACAGATATAAAAATGAAAGACAAAGAAATTTCATGCAATACAAGTTGCCTGTCAGAATGTGATTTCCAAAACACAATTATCTTGCTATAATACATATTTCCATTCTCGGCTACCCCTGGCCAACATATTTGGTGGTCCCTAAATGTGTATGCACGTCAACTTCAAAATTAAAGTCTTACATTTCATAATACATTCGGCCAAATTTTCGGAAAAGTTGAAAAACTGCAGTGGTTTAAAACTGTTTAGTATAAAATAAACATTTATTACATGAAAAATAAACATTGTTTGTAAAATTCTTTTATCGCTGTCGCAATCTGCACGAAATTCTTTGTACGCTTTTGTCATCCCAGAACTGAAAATGAGTATGACAAATTATGTATTTTTAACCAGAATGGAAAGAACATATGTATTATACCACTATTATTGTGTTTATTAACTCATTCAACATGTGACCTTAAACCCCAATAAATAAATTAATAAATAACTCATTCAACGAATTTGAAATAATTTATAATGATCTCCAGCCTTTCTGTACGTTTTTGTCTTCTCCAGACAAATCATGGCCACAATTTTCAACCTATACTCACAAAATTTGGCATAATAATTAACGGGGGGGGGGGGGGGGACTTCTCAATGGTCGAGTCTGATATTATTCCAATCTTTCTCCAAAACAAAACGAAATTTACGCCTTTTTCTTGATTTTTTTTTATATCTGTATCAAGCATTCAACTTTTGTAAACCTAAACTCTGACAAAAAGCGAATCTAAAAATGTGGCACCGACATTGGAATTTCTAACTGTTATGGCCGAATTTTCGGGTGACACTTTTCACATCAATCTCGCAAAGAATTAACTTTGTTGTAGAGCTAAAAAATAGAAAAGTAATTGTAATAAGGCAAAGATGCACAAATAAATTTTAAGGACCAAAAATAATCTATAACTCTACCAGTTAAGTAGCTTTCTATGAAGGACTTGTAAACCCGGAACTAGTTATCGGCTCCTATATCGTCCTTTGAGTGCAAGAAGGAGACATGTGCAATGCTTTAGCATTGCACATGGCTCCTTCTTGCACTCAAGGGGCGATGTACAAATAATAGAGCGATTGACTGTTGTTTTTGTTTGTTTGTTTGTTTTTTATTTCTTTAGTTAGTAGGGTGCTAGATTATTTTTCGTCAGCACAATCTGTTCAATATAGAATGAATGTAAAGTGTTTTCAAGTAAAAAAATTATTCTACGAGTAGGATTAAGAATGAAACCAACGAGCCTCTGGTGTGTCGGTTTCATTCTTAATTCTACGAGTAGAATAAATATTTTACTTGAAAACACTATACGTTTATTTTGTTTATCCCATAAATCTTTTACAGGACAGTCGCGGCTAAACCGTTCTGTGACTCGCTACAAAACACAATGAGAAACGAGGAGCACATAGGTCCAGTTCGAAGACAAGCAAAATTGCCAAAAATAAAAAAGGCGCAGTGATATATTTCTGTCTAAAAATAATTCCCCTACAAACCTGATCTAAACTTGCAAAAATACTTTATTAAATGAACAATGTGTAGGGTTTTCTACTGGCATTGTGTAATACTTTCAAAAATGTTTAAAGAAAACAACAATTGAACTTTTAATTATACTACATGAATTCGGTAGAGGTCAGAGGTCAACAAGTCCGTCTCTACTTTTGGAATAAATTATTTCAGTGTTAAACCCATGGGAAAAATTTATCACCCTACTGGGCGAATAAAGCAAAATATTATCCAAAGCTTTTATTGTTCAAATAAACAGCCATTTAAGGGATAATATGTCTTTCCTTGTATAAGCACTCTTCCATAACTTGTAACAGGGCAAATCCTTACAGACTGAATTATTTCACTTTGAGGATAATATTAAACACTTCCACTGAATGTGAAGCCTTTAGGCTGCAGTGCCTACACTTAAGAATAAAGGAATAATAATAATAATAATTTATGAGCCCAAAATCTATATATGTACTCTTTGGCTTTATATCAAATCACTTACATTAATCAAAGGCTGCTGTCTGTGTGGAGATGTTCTTTCAAGCTCAAATATGGGCGTCCAGCACTCTACAAGTTAACGAATTTTCGATATTTTTTACGTGAATTTCTGCTTTACACCCCTCCCATTTCGTGTGCTTCTCTACAGCTCACACTACAACAAATACCCTTAAATATTCCTTTCTTACCTCATCCTACGGGAATAGTTGAAGTGATGTCTCGTAGCATTTCGTTGCACGTTATAGAACGAAATTTCCAACAAGGGCCGTAAATAGTCAAAATTAAGGCTGATGTGAAGTTAAATCGATCTGATATCTCATCCGAAATGGAACTAAGCAGGTTATAACCACTAAGTGTTCAACAACACCTGATACAATATAGACATTGAGAAATATGCTAGATAAACCAGGAGTGGAATCTGGCCTATATTTGAGAACATCGCGTGAGAAACTATCTGATTGGTCGTTCACGTTATGACGTAAGTGTAATGCTTCTACACAAAATAGAGTCACACAAGAAAGTAAACAGACCACGAAGGTGATAATATTTGTTTAACCCTTTACCTAACACGGAAAGCAGACGACATTTGCAAAACAATTCTTGAATAACAAATTTGTTTCATTTTTTTGTTTCAAAAGCATAGGTTGTGACCCATCGTTTGAACGAGCTCGACGAGCTCGTTCCAAAGAGGGGTCATAAAGACGACCTTGTTCCAAAGAGGAGTCATAACCTATGTTTTTTAGACAGAAAGTGAAAAAAATAATGAAATTAATTGGCGATTTTTGTGAATAGCGTTGAACGGTTTTGCCGTTACATTGGGTAAAGGGTTAATAATCTGAACTGTATTCACTTAATTTAAGTTTTATCGTGGTATAAACACACAGCGCAACCCCGGTAGAGGGCAGAAATCATCGACCCTGTAGATCTTTTCCCATATTTAACATAAAAAGGAGCGACGGTGCTCGTTGATCCTGTACCCCATACGTCACCTTCGTTGTCTTCTGACTTAATTGCTTGAGCGCGTGAATAATGTGATCATCAGTGCTGATACCATGTCTGCAGACACCCAGCCTAATCCTGTAACGGAATTCGATGCTGTTGTGGCCTGAAACCTGCAAATCCGTAAACAGTAATTCGCCCATGTTTAGATTTACTCATCAAAAATATTACCGTGCATCGAAAAGCGACCCTACGGTTTGGTTCTTCGATCCACTGATATATTGCAAAAGATCGAACTAAAAATGTCATACACGGTCTTTATATTAACGCCAGAAATGTTGCTCAATCACGATTAGATTTCAATGTTTGTTTGATGACATTACTTTTATGAATGAAGACCCACCATAGACGTAGTTTTTTTTTTCTTACGCCATGTAGTTCCAGTAATTGTGTTTTTTCTTGATGATTTCAAGGTTAATTAAATACTAATTGGTTGGAATATCTATAACAGGAGAATACAAATATTTGCATACATTTGTGTGTAAATGAATGCCACGTTGAACCAAGGGAAGATTGCGACCAAACTCAATACTAAGTGGGTGAACAAGCAGTCTATAACAATAGTAAGTGGATAAACAAACAGTCCATAACAATAGTAAGTGGATAAACAAGCAGCCCATAACAACAATAAATGGATAAACAAGCAGTCCATAACAACAGTAAATGGATAAACAAGCAGTCCATAACAACAGTAAATGGATAAACAAGCAGTCCATAACAACAGTAAATGGATAAACAAGCAGTCCATAACAATAGTAGGTGGGTAAACAAGCCTGTCCATAACAATAGTAAGTTGGTAAACAAGCAGTCCATAACAACAGTAAATGGATAAACAAGAAGTCCATAACAACAGTAAATGGATAAACAAGCAGTCCATAACAATAGTAGGTGGGTAAACAAGCCTGTCCATAACAATAGTAAGTGGGTAAACAAGCAGTCCATAACAACAGTAAATGGATAAACAAGCAGGCCATAACACCAGTAAATGGATGAACAAGCAGTCCATAACAACAGTAAATTGATAAACAAGCAGTCCATAACACCAGTAAATGGATAAACAAGCAGTCCATAACAATAGAAGGTGGGTAAACAAGCCTGTCCATAACAATAGTAAGTGGGTAAACAAGCAGTCCATAACAACAGTAAATGGATAAACAATCAGTCCATAACAACAGTTAGTGGATAAACAAGCAGTCCAAAACAACAGTAAGTGGGAAACACGCAGTCCATAACAATAGTAAGTGGGCAAACAAGCAGTCCATAACAATAGTAAGCGGACAAAAAAGCAATCCATAACAATAGTAAGAAGATAAATAAGCAGACCACAACAATAGTAGGTGGGTAAACAAGCCTGTCCATAACAATAGTAAGTGTGTAAACAAGCAGTCCACAACAACAGTAAATGGATAAACAAGCAGTCCTTAACAACAGTTAGTGAATAAACAAGCAGTCCATAACAATAGTAAGTGGATGAACAAGCAGTTCATAACAACAGTAAGTGGGTAAACAAGCAGTCCATAACAACAGTAAGTGGGTAAACAGGCAGTCCATAACAACAGTAAGTGGGTAAACAAGCAGTCCATAACAACAGTAAGTGGGTAAACAAGCAGTCCATAACAGTAGTAAGTGGGTAAACAAGCAGTCCATAACAACAGTAAGTGGGTAAACAAGCAGTCCATAACAACAGTAAGTGTATAAACAAGCAGTACATAACAGTAGCAAGTGGGTAAACAAGCAGTCCATAACAACAGTAAGTGGATAAACAATCAGTCCATAACAACAGTAAGTGGGTACACAAGCAGCCCATAACAACAGTAAGTGGGTAAACAGGCAGTCCATAACAACAGTAAGTGGGTAAACAAGCAGTCCATAACAACAGTAAGTGGGTAAACAAGCAGTCCATAACAGTAGTAAGTGGGTACACAAGCAGCCCATAACAACAGTAAGTGGGTAAACAGGCAGTCCATAACAACAGTAAGTGGGTAAACAAGCAGTCCACAACAACAGTAAGTGGATAAACAATCAGTCCATAACAACAGTAAGTGGGTACACAAGCAGCCCATAACAACAGTAAGTGGGTAAACAGGCAGTCCATAACAACAGTAAATGGGTAAACAAGCAGTCCACAACAACAGTAAGTGTATAAACAAGCAGTCCATAAAGCAGTCAGTCGATAAACAAGCAGTCCATAACAACAGTAAGTGGGTAAATAAGCAGTTCATAACAACAATAAGTGGATAAACAAGCAGTCCATAACAACAGTAAGTGGGTAAACAAGCAGTCCATAAAGCTGTTAGTCGATAAACAAGCAGTACATAACAACAGTAAGTCGGTAAAGGAGCAGTCCCTAACAACAGTAAGTTGGTAAACAAGCAGTCCATAACAATAGTAAGTGGGTAAACAAGCAATCCATAACAATAGTAAGTGGGTAAACAAGCAGCCCATAACAATAGTAAGTGGATAAACAAGCAATTCATAACAAAAATTAGTGGATAAACAAGCAGTCCATAACAATAGTAAGTGGGAAAACAAGCAGTCCATAACAACAGTAAGTGGATAAACAAGCAGTCCATAACAACAGTAAGTGGGCAAACAAGCAGCCCATAACAACAGTTAGTGGATAAACAAGCAGTCCATAACAACAGTTAGTGGATAAACAAGCAGTCCATAACAACAGTGTGTGGGTAAACAAGCAGTCCATAACAATAGTAAGCGGATAAACAAGCAATCCATAACAATAGTAAGAAGATAAACAAGCAGACCATAACAATAGTAGGTGGGTAAACAAGCCTGTCCATAACAATAGTAAGTGTGTAAACAAGCAGTCCACAACAACAGTAAATGGATAAACAAGCAGTCCTAAACAACAGTTAGTGGATAAACAAGCAGTCCATAACAATAGTAAGTGGATGAACAAGCAGTTTATAACAACAGTAAGTGGGTAAACAAGCAGTCCATAACAACAGTAAGTGGGTAAACAGGCAGTCCATAACAACTGTAAGTGGGTAAACAAGCAGTCCATAACAACAGTAATTGGGTAAAGAAGCAGTCCATAACAGTAGTAAGTGGGTAAACAAGCAGTCCATAACAACAGTAAGTGGGTAAACAAGCAGTCCATAACAACAGTAAGTGTATAAACAAGCAGTACATAACAGTAGTAAGTGGGTAAACAAGCAGTCCATAACAACAGTAAGTGGATAAACAATCAGTCCATAACAGCAGTAAGTGGGCACACAAGCAGCCCATAGCAACAGTAAGTGGATAAACAAGCAGTCCATAACAACAGTAAGTGGGTAAACAAGCAGTCCATAAAGCAGTTAGTCGATAAACAAGCAGTACATAACAACAATAAGTAGGTAAAGGAGCAGTCCATAACAACAGTAAGTTGGGAAACAAGCAGTCCATAACAGTAGTAAGTGGGTAAAGGAGCAGTCCACAACAACAGTAAGTGTATAAACAAGCAGTCATAACAGTAGTAAGTGGCAAAACAAGCAGTCCATAACAATAGTAAGTAGCTAAACAAGCAGTCCATAACAACAGTAAGTGGGTAAATAAGCAGTTCATAACAACAATAAGTGGATAAACAAGCAGTCCATAACAACAGTAAGTGGGTAAACAAGCAGTCCATAAAGCAGTCAGTCGATAAACAAGCAGTACATAACAACAGTAAGTGGGTAAAGGAGCAGTCCATAACAACAGTAAGTGTATAAACAAGCAGCCCATAACAGTAGTAAGTGGGTAAACAACCAGTCCATAACAAAAGTAAGTAGCTAAACAAGCAGTCCATATCAACAGTAAGTGGGTAAATAAGCAGTTCATAACAACAGAAAGTGGGTAAACAAGCAGTCCATAAAGCTGTTAGTCGATAAACAAGCAGTACATAACAACAGTAAGTCGGTAAAGGAGCAGTCCCTAACAACAGTAAGTTGGTAAACAAGCAGTCCATAACAATAGTAAGTGGGTAAACAAGCAATCCATAACAATAGTAAGTGGGTAAACAAGCAGCCCATAACAATAGTAAGTGGATAAACAAGCAATCCATAACAACAATTAGTGGATAAACAAGCAGTCCATAACAATAGTAAGTGGGTAAACAAGCAGTCCATAACAAGAGTAAGTGGGTAAACAAGCAGTCCATAACAACAGTAAGTGGGCAAACAAGCAGCCCATAACAACAGTTAGTGGATAAACAAGCAGTCCATAACAACAGTTAGTGGATAAACAAGCAGTCCATAACAACAGTGTGTGGGTAAACAAGCAGTCCATAACAATAGTAAGTTGGTAAACAAGCCGTCCATAACAATAGTAAGTGGGTAAAAAAGAAGTCCATAACAACATTTTGTGGATAAACAAGCAGTCCATAACAAAAGTAAATGCATAAACAAGCAGTCCACAACAACAGTTAGTGGATAAACAAGCAGTCCATAACAACAGTAGGTGGGAAAACAGGCCTGTCCATAACAACAGTAAGTGGGTAAACAAGCAGTCCATAACAATAGTAAGAGGGTAAACAAGCAGTCCATAACAACAGTAAATGGATAAACAAGCAGCCCATAACAACAGTATGTGGACAAAAAAGCAGTCCATAACAATAGTAAGTGGGTAAAAAGGCAGGCCATAACAACAGTAAATAGATACACAAGCAGACCATAACTAGAGTTAGTGGATAAACAAGCAGTCTATAACAATAGTAGGTGGGTAAACAAGCCAGTTCATAACAATAGTAAGTGGGTAAACAAGCAGTCCATAACAATAGTAGGTGGGTAAACAAGCCAGTTCATAACAATAGTAAGTGGGTAAACAAGCAGTCTATAACAATAGTGAGTGGGTAAACAAGCAGTCCATAACAATTGTTTGTGGGTAAACAAGCAGTCCATAACAACAGTAAATGGATAAACAAGCAGTTCATATCAACAGTTAGTAGATAAACAAGCAGTCCACAACAATAGTAGTTGGGTAAAGAAGCCTATCCATAACAATAGTAAGTGGGTAAACAAGCAGTCCATAATAATAGTAAGTGAGTAAACAAGCAGTCCATAACAATAGTAGGTTGGTAAACAAGCAGTCCATAACGATAGTAGGTGGGTAAACAAGCCAGCACATAACAATAGTAAGTGGATAAACAAACAATCCATAACAACAGTAAGTATCTAAGGAAGCAGTCCATAACAATAATAAGAGGATAACCAAGCAGTTCATAACAACAGTAAGTGTATAAACAAGCAGTCCACAACAATAGTAAGTGGATAAACAAGCATTCCATAACAACAGTAAATGGATAAACAAGCAGTCCATTACAACAGTAAATGGATAAACAAGCAGTCCGTAACAATAGTTACTGGATAAACAAGCAGTCCATAACAACAGTAAGTGGGTAAACGAGCAGTCCATAACACCAGTAAGTTGGTAAACAAGCAGTCCATAACAATAGTAAGTGGGTAAACAAGAAGTCCATAACAACAGTAAGTGGGTAAACAAGCAGTCCATAACAATAGTAAGTGGGTAATTTAGCAGTTCAAAACAATAGAAAGTGGATAAATAAGCAGTCCATAGCAACAGTTTGTGGATAAACAAGCAATCCATAACAACAGTAAATGGATAAACAAGTAGTCCATAACAACAGTAAATGGATAAACAAGCAGTCCATAACAATAGTAAGTGGATAAGCAAGCAGTCCATAACAACAGTTAGTGGATAAACAAGCAGTCCATAGCAACAGTAGGTGGGTAAGCAAGAAGTCCATAACAACAGTAAGTGGGTAAACAAGCAGTCCATAACAATAGTAAGTGGGTAATTTAGCAGTTCAAAACAATAGAAAGTGGATAAATAAGCAGTCCATAGCAACAGTTTGTGGATAAACAAGCAATCCATAACAACAGTAAATGGATAAACAAGTAGTCCATAACAACAGTAAATGGATAAACAAGCAGTCCATAACAACAGTACATGGATAAACAAGCAGTCCATAAAAAACAGTAAATGGATAAACAAGCAGTCCATAACAATAGTAGGTGAGTAAACAAGCCTGTCCATAACAATAGTAAGTTGGTAAACAAGCAGTCCATAACAACAGTAAATGGATAAACAAGCAGTCCATAACAACAGTAAATGGATAAACAAGCAGGCCATTACACCAGTAAATGGATGAACAAGCAGTCCATAACAACAGTAAATTGATAAACATGCAGTCCAAAACAACAGTAAATGGATAAACAAGCAGTCCATAACAATAGTAGGTGGGTAAACAAGCCTGTCCATAAAAATAGTAAGTGGGTAAACAAGCAGTCCATAACAACAGTAAATGGATAAACAATCAGTCCATAAAAACATTTAGTGGATAAACAAGCAGTCCATAACAACAGTAAGTGGGAAACATGCAGTCCATAACAATAGAAAGTGGGCAAACAAGCAGTCCATAACAATAGTAAGCGGATAAACAAGCAATCCATAACAATAGTAAGTAGATAAAGAAGCAGACCATAACAATAGTAGGTGGGTAAACAAGCCTGTCCATAACAATAGTAAGTGTGTAAACAAGCAGTCCACAACAACAGTAAATGGATAAACAAGCAGTCCATAACAACAGTTAGTGGATAAACAAGCAGTCCATAACAATAGTAAGTGGATGAACAAGCAGTTCATAACAACAGTAAGTGGGTAAACAAGCAGTCCAAAACAACAGTAAGTGGGTAAACAGGCAGTCCATAACAACAGTAAGTGGGTAAACAAGCAGTCCTTAACAACAGTAAGTGGGTAAACAAGCAGTCCATAACTGTAGTAAGTGGGTAAACAAGCAGTCCATAACAATAGTAAGTAGATAAACAAGCAGTCCATAACAACAGTAAGTGGATAAACAAGCAGTCCATAACAGCAGTAAGTGGGTAAACAAGCGGTCCATAACAACAGTAAGTGGATAAACAAGCAGTCCATAACAACAGTAAGTGGGTAAACAAGCAGTCCATAACAACAGTAAGTGGGTAAACAAGCAATCCATAACAACAGTAAGTGGGTAAACAAGCAGGCCATAACAAAAGTAAGTGTATAAACAAGCAGTACATAACAGTAGTAAGTGGGTAAACAAGCAGTCCATAACAACAGTAAGTGGATAAACAAGCAGTCCATAACATCAGTAAGTGGGTACACAAGCAGTCCATGACAACAGTAAGTGGATTAACAAGCAGTCCATAACAACAGTAAGTGGGTAAACAAGCAGTCCATAAAGCAGTTAGTCGATAAACAAGCAGTACATAACAACAGTAAGTAGGTAAAGGAGCAGTCCATACCAACAGTAAGCTGGTAAACTAGCAGTCCATAACAGTAGTAAGTGTGTAAAGGAGCAGTCCACAACAACAGTAAGTGTATAAACAAGCAGTCCATAACAGTAGTAAGTGGGTAAACAAGCGGTCCATAACAACAGTAAGTGTGTAAATAAGCAGTTCATAACAACAATAAGTGGATAAACAAGCAGTTCATAACAACAATAAGTGGATAAACAAGCAGTCCATAACAACAGTAAGTGGGTAAACAAGCAGTCCATAAAGCTGTTAGTCGATAAACAAGCAGTACATAACAACAATAATTCGGTAAAGGAGCAGTCCCTAAGAACAGTAAGTTGGTAAACAAGCAGTCCATAACAATAGTAAGTAGCTAAACAAGCAGTCCATAACAACAGTAAGTGTGTAAATAAGCAGTTCATAACAACAATAAGTGGATAAACAAGCAGTCCATAACAACAGTAAGTGGGTAAACAAGCAGTCCATAAAGCTGTTAGTCGATAAACAAGCAGTACATAACAACAATAATTCGGTAAAGGAGCAGTCCCTAACAACAGTAAGTTGGTAAACAAGCAGTCCATAACAATAGTAAGTGGGTAAACAAGCAGTCCATAACAATAGAAAGTGGGTAAACAAGCAGTCCATAACAATAGTAAGTGAATAAACAAGCAGTCCATAACAACAATTAGTGGATAAACAAGCAGTCCATAACAATAGTAAGTGGGTAAACAAGCAGTCCATAACAACAGTAAGTGGGTAAACAAGCAGTCCCTAACAACAGTAAGTGGGCAAACAAGCTGCCCATAACAACAGTTAGTGGATAAACAAGCAGTCCATAACAACAGTTAGTGGATAAACAAGCTGTCCCTAACAACAGTTAGTGGGTAAACAAGCAGTCCATAACAATAGTAAGTTGGTAAGCAAGCCGTCCATAACAATAGTAAGTGGGTAAACAAGAAGTCCATAACAACATTTCGTGGATAAACAAGCAGTCCATAACAAAAGTAAATGCATAAACAAGCAGTCCACAACAACAGTTAGTGGATAAACAAGCAGTCCATAACAATAGTAGGTGCGTAAACAGGCCTGTCCATAACAACAGTAAGTGGGTAAACAAGCAGTCCATAACAATAGTAAGAGGGTAAACAAGCAGTCCATATCAACAGTAAATGGATAAACAAGCAGTCCATAACAACAGTATGCGGACAAAAAAGCAGCCCATAACAATAGTAAGTTGGTAAAAAAGCAGGCCATAACAACAGTAAATGGATACATAAGCAGTCCATAACAAGAGTTAGTGGATAAACAAGCAGTCTATAACAATAGTAGGTGGGTAAACAAGCCAGTTCATAACAATAGTAAGTGGGTAAACAAGCAGTCCATAACAATAGTAGGTGGGTAAACAAGCCAGTTCATAACAATAGTAAGTGGGTAAACAAGCAGTCCATAACAATAGTGAGTGGGTAAACAAGCAGTCTATAACAATTCGTTGTGGGTAAACAAGCAGTCCATAACAACAGTAAATGGATAAACAAGCAGTCCATATCAACAGTTAGTAGATAAACAAGCAGTCCACAACAATAGTAGGTGGGTAACGAAGCCTATCCATAACAATAGTAAGTGGGTAAACAAGCAGTCCATAATAATAGTAAGTGAGTAAACAAGCAGTCCATAACAATAGTTGGTTGGTAAACAAGCAGTCCATAACGATAGTAGGTGGGTAAACAAGCCAGCCCATAACAATAGTAAGTGGATAAACAAACAATCCATAACAACAGTAAGTATGTAAACAAGCAGTCCATAACAATAGTAAGTGGATAATCAAGCAGTTCATAACAACAGTAAGGTATAAACAAGCAGTCCACAACAATAGTAAGTGGATAAACAAGCAGTCTATAACAACAGTAAATGGATAAACAAGCAGTCCATAACAACAGTAAATGGATAAGCAAGCAGTCCGTAACAATAGTTACTGGATAAACAAGTAGTCCATAACAACAGTAAGTGGGTAAACGGGCAGTCCATAACACCAGTAATTTGGTAAAAAAAAAGCAGTCCATAACAATAGTAAGTGGGTAAACAAGCACCTCGTAACAATAGTAAGTGGATAAGCAAGCAGTCCATAACAACAGTTAGTGGATAAACAAGCAGTCCATAGCAACAGTAGGTGGGTAAGCAAGCAGTCCATAACAACAGTAAGTGGGTAAACAAGCAGTCCATAACAATAGTAAGTGGGTAATTCAGCAGTCCAAAACAATAGAAAGTGGATAAATAAGCAGTCCATAGCAACAGTTAGTGGATAAACAAGCAATCCATAACAACAGTAAATGGATAAACAAGTAGTCCATAACAACAGTTAGTGGGTAAACAAGCAGTCCATAACAATAGTAAGTGGGTAAACAAGCAGTCCATAACAATAGTAGGTCGGTAAGCAAGCCATCCCTAACAATAGTAAGTGGTTAAACAAGCAGTCCGAAACAACATTTAGTGGATAACAAAAACAGTCCATGACAAAAGTAAGTGGGTAAGCAAGCAGTCCATAACAATAGTAAGTCGGTAAGCAAGCCAACCATAACAATACTAAGTGGTTAAACAAGCAGTCCATAACAACATTTAGTGGACAAAAAAGCATAACAATAATAAGTGGTTACACATGCAGTCCATAACAACAGTAAGTGGGTAAACAAGCAGTCCATAACAATAGTAGGTGGGTAAACAAGCTAGTCCATAACAATAGTAAGTGGATAAACAAGCCTGTCTATAACAATAGTAAGTGGATAAACAAGCAGTCCATAACAACAGTAAATTGATAAACAAGCAGTCCATAACAACAGTTAGTGGATAAACAAGCAGCCCATAACAATAGTAGGTGGGTAAAGAAGCCTTTCCAAAACAATAGCAAGTGGGTAAACAAAGCCTCCATAACAATAGTATGTTGGTAAACAAGCAGTCCATAACAATAATAAGTGGGTAAACAAGCAGTCCATAACAACAGTAAGTGGATAAACAAGCAGTCCATAACAATAGTAAGTGTATAAACAAATAGTCCATAACAACAGTAAATGGATAAACAAGCAGTCTATAACATTAGTAAATGGATAAACAAGCAGTCCGTAACAACAGTTAGTGGATAAACAAGCAGTCCATAACAATAGTATGTTGGTAAACAAGCCTGTCCATAACAATAGTAAGTGGGTATACAAACAGTCCATAACAATAGTAGGTGGGTGTACAAGCAGTCCATAACAACAGTAAGTGTATAAACATGCAGTCCATAACAATAATAAGTGGATAAACAAGCAGTCTATAACAATAGTTGGTTGGGAAACAAGCCTGTCCATAACAAAAGTAAGTGGATAAACAAGCAGTCCATAACAATAGTAGGTTGGTAAAAAAACAGTCCATAACAACAGTAAGTGGATAAACAAACAGTCCATAACAATAGTTAGTGGGTAAACAAGCAGTCCATAACAATAGTGGGTGGGTAAAGAAGCCTGTCCATAACAATAGTAAGTGGATAAACAGGCAGTCCATAACAATAGTAGGTGGGTAAACAAGCAGTCCATAACGATAGTAGGTGGGTAAACAAGCCAGCCCATAACAATAGTAAGTGGATAAACAAGCAATCCATAACAACAGTAAATATGTAAACAAGCAGTCCATAACAATAATAAGTGGATAATCAAGCAGTTCATAACAACAGTAAGGTATAAACAAGCAGTCCACAACAATAGTAAGTGGATAAACAAGCAGTCTATAACAACAGTAAATGGATAAACAAGCAGTCCATAACAACAGTAAATGGATAAACAAGCAGTCCGTAACAATAGTTACTGGATAAACAAGCAGTCCATAACAACAGTAAGTGGGTAAACGAGCAGTCCATAACACCAGTAATTTGGTAAAAAAGCAGTCCATAACAATAGTAAGTGGGTAAACAAGCACCTCGTATCAATAGTAAGTGGATAAGCAAGCAGTCCATAACAACAGTTAGTGGATAAACAAGCAGTCCATAGCAACAGTAGGTGGGTAAGCAAGCAGTCCATAACAACAGTAAGTGGGTAAACAAGCAGTCCATAACAATAGCAAGTGGGTAATTCAGCAGTCCAAAACAATAGAAAGTGGATAAATAAGCAGTCCATAGCAACAGTTAGTGGATAAACAAGCAATCCATAACAACAGTAAATGGATAAACAAGTAGTCCATAACAACAGTTAGTGGGTAAACAAGCAGTCCATAACAATAGTAAGTGGGTAAACAAGCAGTCCATAACAATAGTAGGTCGGTAAGCAAGCCATCCATAACAATAGTAAGTGGTTAAACAAGCAGTCCATAACAACATTTAGTGGATAAAAAAAACAGTCCATGACAAAAGTAAGTGGGTAAGCAAGCAGTCCATAACAATAGTAAGTCGGTAAGCAAGCCAACCATAACAATACTAAGTGGTTAAACAAGCAGTCCATAACAACATTTAGTGGACAAAAAAGCATAACAATAATAAGTGGTTACACATGCAGTCCATAACAACAGTAAGTGGGTAAACAAGCAGTCCATAACAATAGTAGGTGGGTAAACAAGCTAGTCCATAACAATAGTAAGTGGATAAACAAGCCTGTCTATAACAATAGTAAGTGGATAAACAAGCAGTCCATAACAACAGTAAATTGATAAACAAGCAGTCCATAACAACAGTTAGTGGATAAACAAGCAGCCCATAACAATAGTAGGTGGGTAAAGAAGCCTTTCCATAACAATAGCAAGTGGGTAAACAAAGCGTCCATAACAATAGTATGTTGGTAAACAAGCAGTCCATAACAATAATAAGTGGGTAAACAAGCAGTCCATAACAACAGTAAGTGGATAAACAAGCAGTCCATAACAATAGTAAGTGTATAAACAAATAGTCCATAACAACAGTAAATGGATAAACAAGCAGTCTATAACATTAGTAAATGGATAAACAAGCAGTCCGTAACAACAGTTAGTGGATAAACAAGCAGTCCATAACAATAGTATGTTGGTAAACAAGCCTGTCCATAACAATAGTAAGTGGGTATACAAACAGTCCATAACAATAGTAGGTGGGTGTACAAGCAGTCCATAACAACAGTAAGTGTATAAACATGCAGTCCATAACAATAATAAGTGGATAAACAAGCAGTCCATAACAATAGTTGGTTGGTAAACAAGCCTGTCCATAATAACAGTAAGTGGATAAACACGCAGTCCATAACAATAGTAGGTTGGTAAACAAACAGTCCATAACAATAGTTAGTGGGTAAACAAGCAGTCCATAACAATAGTGGGTGGGTAAAGAAGCCTGTCCATAACAATAGTAAGTGGATAAACAGGCAGTCCATAACAATAGTAGGTGGGTAAACAAGCAGTCCATAACAATAGTAGGTGGGTAAACAAGCCTGTCCATGACAATAGTAAGTGGGTAAACAAGCAGTCCATAACAATGTCGAAATCCTAAAAGAATTAGACTAGTGATCTGAGAGTTATTATCGACACAAAACAATTGGCACATTTCATAATATTAGTTATCCTTGTGTTTTCCGGGGTGTATGGGAATTTACACCAGTTTGGGAACTCATACACCCCGCACATAAATATTAAATTTCCTGTATTTGTATGTTTGTTCTAACATAACTGAATAGAAGATATGAATTAATAATTAAAAATTTGTACTTTTTTTAGCCATATAGCCTGCTATTGTATATTCTTGTTTTTACACCGTAGTTAACCACGGGGTAAAAGAAGTCCAGTGTGGATTGCAAGTTGCACCGTACCTCTCAGCCAATCAAAACGCAGTATTTTTTTTCATTTCGAAATAATGATGTTTGCAATGTTACCGATTGTCATTTGATTTGATAATGTCGAACACTACAATACAGTTGCCGTGCATTGGGCGTAATCCGCGCGTGGGCAGCGATGTCTACGCATGCGTTTACCAATTAATAAAAAATATCAGTAAAAATTTAATTTGAACTTTAATTATTTGTACCTCGTGATTCATTTTGTGGCAGATCTGATTTTGGTAATTTGATATCTCGTTTCCCGATATATATAATTTTCGGAATCTAAGATATATACTATAACGTGTTAATGTTTACCAGTTTGAATTCTTTGTTTTTATGTAGGATTGTTATTTTGTTTCCTTTCTAAAAGCTGCCGTGTCCACCATTTTGGCAATTGTACCAAACAGTATGTGCAATCGTTGGCTTGTGTTTTATTACTGGACCAATGGGAGCAAGGTTTATACATATTATCATTTTTTTTTGCAGCTTTGTTTTGCGTGCAGAATCGTATTGGCTGGATAATGTTAAAAGCCGTGTCCCGGGCAGTTTAAATTACTTAGGTTGTGACTGAAGAACATCCAGGTTCGAACTACTTCGTAAGGACTTCTAGTTCCTTTCCTTTTGGGTATTTTGTGTGCTGTGTGGATTTCGTAGTTTTATTTATTTTCTTATTTGGCTTTTCCAATCAAAAATCGTTAAGATGTAAGTACAGAGGTGCAACCTAAGTCACAATTTATATATTTGTTATCTTGCGAACAGACAACAGAAAGTTCAGGGGTCCTCCTAAATTAAAATGAAATAACATTAAACATTTGTTAAAGCTTGATATTCTCTCTGTGGATTGGTTGAAATCTGTCTGTCAGTCAGTTTGGCCGTTTGTCCACTAACCTTGCGTCCGTCCGTCCGTCCGTCCGTCCGTCCGTCCGTCCGTCCGTCTGCCAGTCTGCTCGCGCTATAATACGGGAGTTACGAGTTGCTTGTTTTTTGTCCGGGCAGTCATTATGAGCTTACGGAAACATTATGAGCTTATTTGATATATTATGAGCTGAATTACTAAGATATGAGACTTATAAGGCAAACTGCGAATTTTCGGGGTTTATATTAAAGGTTAGGGTCAGTTCAGGTTTGGGTTAGGGTTAGTTTCTCTTCAGTATTAGGTTGGGGGATGTAACACTGTCTATACACACCCCTCCCCCACCCCCCGCCCTCCCCCCCCCCAAAAAAAAATCCAAAAAACGAGGTTTTAACCGTTGTCCGAACGAATTAAAATGATTTTCGTAATTTGTTAAACCCACAACTTCCATTTTAAAGTCCGTCTGTTGCGTGGTTACCTATTGGCTCTATGTAGAGCTGTATCTTAGTTACCTGTGTATCAGCCCGTGCATTCTGTTGCTGTTTTTTTTTTGTACATTTAGCTTGTAGTGATTTGGCCTAGGGAGTTATACAAATTACCAATGAAACCTGTCATGCTCTTCTCTCCGGGTTTTTTTATTAAAATTATATAGTATCATCCTTATTCCTGAGTTGTTGTTTCTATTGTTTCACTTTTCATGTGACCATAGTTCAAGAACACACGAACCTGAGTGGGTTAACCAACGGTAAAGAAGGTTCTACGAAGTTTCAGCTTGACTTTTAGCCTGCCCTTTGCGTTTTTTCGTTTGCAATTAATTAAATTTTCGATGATTATTCCTGTAATTAGTGTTTGGAGTCTTTTATTATTGCGTCCGTGAAAATATTACCCATCCGTGGAAAGTAACCAGTATTGGGCGGCTATACTGTACTATCAATGTTTTGTTCTATTTTGTAGGAGTTATTGGTGACTGGAAACATCATTTTACTGTAGCTGATAATGAGATGTTTGATGCCATCTATAAAGACAAAATGAAAGGATCTAAGTTAGAGTTTTCATACGAATGAATGAAATATGTGAACACCAGCAGACTTAAAAACAAAACATTAACTATCTAAATTAGGTAACTGGAATAAAAGAAGTTGCAGCGTAGGACAATTTTTTATTAAATTTCGATTCTTGATTGAGTTAAACAGAATCATAGGCGGCTGTACAATAGGTTGTCAGCCATCTACATGACTAATATCAGTTCCCTCTCGAGGAAAACCGTGAAACATTGAGCTATGAAATCTTCAGTTGTTTAGTGAGTTGCTTGTGAAAACTTGATGATTGATTCTGCGTCCGGAAAAATATGACGTACTAAATTTTGCTCATCAAGTGATCAGGTTTTACAGTACGTGGAAATTGGATTGTTATCACCCAAAGTATCGCTTTCAAATTCTGTACATATGGACAAAAACAGAAGCAATGCTTCAGCCAATGGACCTCCTGGTTTGCAATTGTTGCTTGGGTGGAATCTCTACTTTGCGGGTGATTTAGTGATAATACACTCGACACGTACTGTATGTGTGGGTTTGTGTGCGTTTTAGTGGGGTGGTGGGGTTGGGGATGGTTGTATACACCTTAGCAACGGCGTTCAGGGAAATGACGTTAGATGTCTCGCGCGAAAGTTGTCATATCAATAACATCATGCCATAGTGTTTTTAAAGTATACTGTATCTTAAATATGAGATTTTAGGAGTGATCGAAACTTCAGTGTGGAATTCCTTTACACTTTAGACTGGAACGGAGTTTAGGTCAAGATACAAATCAGCATATTTGGTAAATTACACATCAGTTCTTTTTGGGGATATTTGTTGGCGGGAATTGGGTTATTAAAGGGAAAATACGATCCCAATATATGGAAAAGGAACATATGCAAGGTCGTATTTTACCACAAATTCACATATTCATTCTCCCAGCCTCGTGCACTTGATTTTGTCGCATAGGAAAATGCAATACTGCTAAGATACAAATCAACGCAATGAACAACACACCTGTAAGAAATGTTATAGTGCACACCTATGCAGTGGCATGTGCGCACGTAGGTAATACAGGTACGCATCCATGATTTTATAATTTTTCTATGTACCATGCAACAGAGTAACAGAGTTTGGGGTGACATCTGGCGGCATGGCTCTCCTACTGATAAATAATCCGGCATCATTGTAACGGATATTTAATTGTTTGTGGCTTATCAAAAGACATTATGTAAAATATATTGTCGCAGAATGCTGGAAACTATGACAAATAATTAAATAATGAAGTGTCTTTCGAAGTTAGGTAGTTGTTAGCGAGTTAGGTATTGTTTGAAACTTCGATGTGCCAATGCCGTTCGTTGCCGGTTTCGTCAGATTCAAAACCCAGTTTCAATTTTAATTGAGAACATACAATTTACAAGTTGTTGACAACGAATAAAAAATAAAGCAAGTGATTTATTGACACATTTAGTGGGCCTTTTTCATTTGTGGGGAACTTAGCGCGATTTCCTTAGCAACACCCGGAGTTCGGATGAATTCAAGTTATGTACGGTCCGGGGAAATCTTTGTTCTCAAAATGCGGGCATGCGGATTGCAGTCTTGTAGTAAAATTTTACAGAAACAGACATGAACGTGAACCGCGATATTCTTTTATTTCGTAAATTTTCCCTTCACAAGTTCACTGGCTCCAGTCTATGAACTATTTTTACCAGTGATACAAGACACAATGTCAGTTTAAGACTGTCCGAATTACAGTATAGCGGCCCGCCTATTTTGTGATCCGACGCGTTCTCCTAAATACCAGAACCACACAGAACTCCCATTTATTTTAAATTACACTTTCTCATTGTTTGGGTAAAAAATGTTTTATTTCCTGGATGCTTTAGACTTTGCATCCAGAATAGAACTGATTTCATCTCCAAACTAGTCAATGTTGCCTTCGTCTGGCCAACATCTGGTGGTGGGGATTCTGATATTTAGTATTTTTCTCTAAAAATGGTGAAAAAGCCTAAATAGTAAAATACTAACCTTCCCAGAATCGACCTCTAAATAGCATTTACACACTGATTCCAGTGAAAATATTTCATTTCTACCAGTTCTAGTTTGTTTTAGCATTCAAAAGGAAACTGAAATTGAATTTATTACAAAATGTCTGACTGCATTTCTGTCTGTCTGTCCATCAGGGAGTTGGACAACTTGTACCCTGGACGATTTGTACCTTGGACAATTCATACCTTTTGCTGGACGATTCGTACCCCAATGTCTGGACAATTCATACCTTTTCTCGGGACATTTCATACCTTCTGTCTGGACGATTTGTGCCCCTCCTCTGGACAGTATCCGACAATAATTCGTACACCTCTGGACAATTCGTATCCTCTTCTGTAAATTCATACACTGCATAATTAACCCCCTCTGAAAAAATATACATGGAGATGGAGATTGGGAGAGGATTATAAACTTGGAGAAAAAATAAAAATGGCGATGTCATTTCTATTATTTTAAAAAGACACAGAATATCAAATTTCATGACTAAAAGTAAAAAGCAAGTACAGACACTTCAAAACTTCAACGTCACGACGGCAAAACGAAAATGCTCTATTGGGATAGCTTAGAATTCAATTAATTAAATTATTAGATTAAACATATTTTATTTGCCATTTGACAATGCAAATCAGGATTGGAGGACAAGTGCTTACCACTAAGAAGCCCCTCCGTTCCTGTACAAAGACTAACAATTTACAATATGGCAGAACGTATTCCATAAATAACAGAATCTAACAAATCTAAATATTATAAACATTGTAGACAAACACAAATTAAACAGAGAGAGAGAGAGAGAAGACATCAAAAAAATAAATAGAATATAAAGAAAAAAACATGAAATACAACATTAGATCCAGTGATGATGCCCGCCACCCACCCATTTCCATTCTATAGTATCTTGGCCGTAATGTGAGTCTAAATTAACATCTTGATTACTGCCACTAAGCATAGGTTTTCACTTCAGGGGATGTTCCCACAACTATTTCGATATTCATCTCGTGGCCAAACCCTTGATAATCTAACTTTCGCCGTGGGTACACTCTCACAGTGAGAGTTTCAGGTCCCGCCGCGATAGCATACCCATGTCGGAAGTCAGATTATTTCTATTATATCCTAGAGGACACAATTGTGTAGAGAACATACCTAATTGTGAGGCTGTATATCGAATCTGTGTGAGTCACGAATGAATTTTTGAACAGATAAAAAATAGATATATTACTACTTTCGGGTAATAACGGGCTTCCATATAATACTAAATCAGTTGAATTCCAGTAGGCTGTGAATTTTGACAAATTACCGATGAGGGTATTGCGAATATCAAAATTCAAGATACACACGAAGAAATAGTGTTCTGCGTCCTCAACACCATCGTTACATGAACAAAATGGAGTATCGGATATGTAATTATTGAATTTGTCACAACTGAGGTCACTACAACCAGTTCGTAGTTTTGCGTGGATGATGTTGTATTTTCTTGTTCCGATTGAGAAGTATGACGGAGGCTTATACAAAGGTGATAAAATGGATTTCTTGAATTCCGCAAGCGACGTACTATTTTGTACCGTCTCCGGTAGGGTATTCCAAATTTGGACGCAATGGGAAAAATGAACGTTTGAACTGCTCTGTTCGACAGGAATAGGGAACAAAATTAGACGAATTTCGTAGATTATATATCGGGATACATCAGAAACACGTGGTGATATCAGGATATGGAGAAAACTCGGAGCAGTGCCAGTGACAATTTTGTAAAAGTTACACAGTTTCTGGACATAGAGCTTGCTTTCCAAGTTGTTCCAACCAACTTCCAACAGACGTCGATCTCGTGGAATAGTTCGTGTCAACCAAATTATTAAGACAACACGCTCTATTACTTATTATTTAGGGCGTCATAAAATTATTTATTGTTAGATCTTCATCAATTTAGAGAATTATTGTGGCTCCATTAAAAAATAGTGTTTTAACCCTTTACCCAGCGCAGACGATATCAAAATTTATTGTTTTAATTATTGTTTTTTAAAAATAAAAAAAAAATTCAACAAAACCATATCTTGTGACCCCTCATTGGAACGAGCTCATCGAGCTCGTTCCAATGAGGGGTCACAAAATATGGTTTTCTTGAAATATTTTGAAAAATTGATTTCTTTCAACTGCTGAATTTGCAAATTTCTCGGTCGGATGCGCGCGATTCGTTGGGTAAAGGGTTAACTGTAAATCTACATCCATTACTATCAACTATAAATTTTCTTTTACCACGTTTGGATGCGAAGTTGATAATACCAGAGATAGCCTTACGCTGTTCACCCATTGAAGTTTCATTTTGATGCATGAATCTTTTTTTGGTTGGTTGTTTCATGCATATGTTTATATTTGTATTACTATCACTCAGTCGACTTTTCATTTTCATTTCATTCAGCCAAAACATGAGTCAATAACATTTAAATAGTTAATACATGAGACAGTTTAGTACACTAACTCGAGACAACTTGTACCCATAAAGGAGACAATTCGTACCTTTTACTGGGACAATTCGTACCTTTTGTCTAGACAATCTGTACCTTATTGTCAAGACAATTCGTACCCCCTCCTAATTGTGGCACGAATCGTCCAGGGTATGAGTTGTCCAAGAACCGTCCATCACAGACAGCGTTTCTTTGCGTTTCATTTGCCCGGTTCTACATGTACATTTTCAAAACTGGCAGCTCACTATTTTTCACACTGTAACCTCCCCCACGTTACACACACACACATACACAAATATAATAAACATTAAAGAGCACTATCTTTTTTAACCCTTTACCTAACGTAACGGCCAAAACCGGCCAGCGCTATTCTCAAAAATCGCCAGTTAATTTTCATTATTTTTTTCATTTTTTGTCTCAAAAACATAGGTTATGACCCCTCGTTGGAACGAGCTCGTCGAGCTCGTTCCAACGAGGGGTCATAACCAATGTTTTTGAGACAAAAAATGAAAAAAATTAGTTATTCAAGAATTATTTTTGCAAGTGTCGTCTGCTTTTCAGGTTAGGTAAAGGGTTAAGCAAACATCTGATTCATCCTCTTTGGAAAACATACATGTACATTGTATTATCCACAATTTTACTCTTTTTATCAAAATGGGTCATGGGTGTCTGTTGGGATTAAATCCAAGGTTGTGAAAGTGCCTTTATGGGTACTTGCAGCATAAGCACCGCACTACAGAATTTGATGGTTTCAGTCATTTTAATAGTTCTATGAGGTACCGCAGGAGCTGTACTGGTCATGCTGTTGGAAAAAAATCAATGTGTAATGTTTTATCAGAGACATACCAATGACTATAGGTGCTTTAATTAAGAAGTCTGAGGGACGTTTTTTCCTTTTTTTCTACAAATATTGTAAAATATTCATCAAACACAATGTGAAATATCTTGAGAAGCCAGAATGTGATTTAAAAACTATCATATATGGGAAATTTAATGTCATAAGAGGTTTGTTTTGTGTCAACATCAATTAATTTATGAATTATATCATAGTTTGGGATGAAAGGAGGTATACTGGGGTCTAGGGGACACATTCAAGGTTATTTTTTACCACACCAATATGCAGAAAAAAATTTGACATCATTTGTTAGAATAAAATGGCACTGTCTATTGATATTGGTGATTTATATAGCTGCAACCCCAGTTTTTAAAACAAAATTGACATTCATTGTGTTTTGTGTGGGGTGGGAGGGGTGGATGGGGTCGGACACCACTCTTTCTCTTGCCGTATGGTTAAATGAGACAGATTTTTCCCCAAAGTATTGTGTGCTGATGCATATTTTAGCTTTATTTTGGGATTGGGGTAGTTTTCAAAGAAAGCAGTGAATTCTTGAATTCTCATGCAGAAATGCTTATTTTATCAAATGAAGGAGGTAAAATGTACCTTTGAAAGGATTTGGATGTAGGTTAAATCCCCCCTACAACCCCCCCCCCCCCCCCCCCCCCCACACACACACAAACATTATTTTTACACACTTAGCAAAATGATCCCCCCCACAGCTTTTGAAGGTAGTACAACAATCTCCCTCATTATTTTAAGAGCAGTACAAAAATCCCCCTTCCCGGCTTTTTACATCAAAAGGTTGAAAGGCAGCCCAAGAGGATTTAAAAACTTATATATTTAATTTGTAAATTACATAGACACTCATCACTATTTACAAGAAAACATGCCTCAATAACTATTTATCTATACTGTTATTTATTTATTTATTGGAGTTTAAGGACACTTTCAACAGCCGGTGTCACCTCGTGTAGGACAGTTTTATGGTTGGAGGAAGCCGGATTGCACTGAGAGAACCACTGAGCAACAGTGAGCAACTGTCCAATGTACTAACTCTACACATTCAAGGTTAGCGTTGATTGAAGCGACATGTGCTCTGTCTCGAGTGTAATAACCTTTGGACATTTGTGTATGGCGTTAAATATACTTCTAACAAATTATGGGGGGGGGGGGGGGGGGGGATTTTGTTCACCAGAAATTATGGAGGGAGGAATTTCTGTTCACCTGAAAAAAAACATGGGAGGGGGGGGTGATTTTTTAGCATTGTGTGAAAATGATTTTTTTTTTTGGGTGGGGGGAAGAATTTTTGTCAGGGAAATTTTTTGTAGGTTACCCTTTGGAAGGGTTGGGGTTGATTATAGGAAATACACAAATGTACATGTATTTTGGCTTCCAAAACTTATTTAATTATTATTTTTTGGATATTACTTGTATTTCACATTTAAATGTTCATTCGGAAACCACAGACCGAACAATACTGTTTTATTTTTTGAAAAGTTATATTTTGTCACAGTTAGCAATAAAGGCCATATATTGCCAAAACTAATGCAGCTAAATGCATAAATGCATCTTGAGCAAGTGTAGCATTAAGAACTGAGAAGTACACTATAACCTCTGGCAAATGCCAAATACACAGGTAACAGCCTATTTTACCCTATTAACACATTTAATTTAAACCATAGTTTCCCCTCATAGTACTTGTGATGTACTTGTAATAGAAGGGGATTCCAATTATATTCCAATCCCAAATGACCATTCAAACACTCAGCCAGAAAACTAAAATTTCACTTGTATTCACTGGTATAATAGAAGTTTTTTCCATATTATGTTAACCTTTTACCTTACATGAAAAGAAAAGACCACTTTTGAATAACTAATTTCTAGTCATTTTTTGCGTCAAACACATAGCTATGAAACCCCCACCCCCCGCGACTGGAATGAGCTCAACGAGCTCATTTCAATGAGGCGTCAAAAGCTATGTTTTTGAGGCAAAAAAAAATGCAAAAATAATGAACATTGAATGGCAGTTTTGGTGAATGGTGCTAAAAGTCAGTTTTGGCCGTTACGTTGAGTGAATGATTAATAGAAGTTTTCTCCATTTTATGATGTTAACTCTTTACCTTACATGGAAGGAAGATACCACTTTGAATAACTAATTTCTTTTCATTTTGGCGTCAAAAACATAGCTATGGCCCCCTCACTGGAATGAGCTCAACGGCAAAAAAATGCAAAAATAGTGGAACATTGAATGGCAATTTTGGTGAATGGTAGCCGGTTTTACATTGAGTGAATGATTAAAAATGTTAAAAACAATTTCTTCATTCACATAGCATTTTGCAACATGAATTTGTGGAAGTGTTGGGGGGAGGGGGGCAGTGAAAAAAATAACAAAGTTACAAATGAGAATGAATGGCTTTTGTGCACAGCTACCAATAGAGTAGTCTGATACTAGTGTTGTCAGGTTTCCATGTTATAGCACAAAACTACATTAACAATTGTACCTCTACCACCCATACTGAACCCCTCAGCTGATGAGAAAGTTAACAGCATACACTCTCAGTTTCCTATGATTTGCTTTAGAACTGCAGCACTCAGGGTCCACTGAGTTTTTTTTTTTTCTGTTTGACAATCCTGTCCTGGCTCTTCTCACTATATTGTTCATTGTATGTCAGTCAGTATTCCTATGTACATGTGGACTTTCAAAATATGTGATCGCAGGTCTGTCTGTCTGTCCATCATACAATGAGTTGGTTTGCTTTTCATTTGCACAGTTCTACATTTTCAATAACTAGCAACTGACCATCCTACCCCCCCCCCCCCCCCCCCCCCCCCCCACACACACACATACACAAATATATTAAACATTAAAGAGCACTATTTTCTTGGAGAAAAACAGCATCCTCACTGGGCATACATGTATTTTCCCTAATTTCACTCCTTTTTTATCAGAATGGGTGCCTCTAGGGATTAAATCCAAGGTTGTAAACGTGCCCCTGTGGGTATATGTACTTGCGCGACACGCACATCACCACAAAATCAATATTTGATGGTTTGAGACATTTTAACAGTGCTATGAGATACCATAGGAGCAGTGCTCAGCTGGCCATACTGTTGGAAAAAATCAGTGTTTAATGTTTTGTCAGTGCCATACCAATGACTCTAGGTGGCTTAACTGAGACAGTGAGGCATTTTTCACAAGAATGCCAAATATTCATCAAACAACATGTGAAATATCTTCAGAAGTTCAGAAGCCAGAGTGTGATTTAAAAACTATCACGAATGGGACATTTAATATCAGAAGAGGTTTGTTTGGTGTCAACATCAATTAATTTATGACTTTTATCATAGTTTTTTTTTTATAAAAAGGGGCATACTGAGGACACCTTAAGGGCTATATTTTGCCACATCAGTATGTAGAAGAAAATTTGACATCAGTTGTTAGGATAAAATGGTTTCTGTCTATTGATATTGGTGAATTATATAGCTGGAACCCAATTTTTGTAATTAAAATTGACATTCGTATTGTTTTGTGGGTTTGGAACACCACTCTTGGTCTTGCCGTATGGTTAACCCCCCTGCACACTGATGTCAAAATATCCAGATTTGAAGTAGCCATTTTTCCCATAATGCAACTGGGAATTTAACCAATTAAATCTTGTTTGACAGAGGTCACTGAGCTCTGTCAAACAAGACTGAATTGGTTAAATTTCTAGATGCATTATGGGAAATATTTGCACCCTGAACTTTAGATATTTCGACGTCAGTGTGCAGGGGGTTAAATGAGACAGATCTTTCCCCAAGGTAGTGCATGCTGATGCAGATTTTAGTTTTATTGTGGGATTAGGTTAGTTTTAAAAAAAAGCTATGAATTTAACCTCTCAGCTTATTCATTAAGTAACAGAGTAGAAGAATCTATTGGAGGCAACAGAAGTTTTTAAGCCATTTGACACAGTTAGGACACTTTTCTTTAAAAGAACAAATTTCCCACATTCTTGGCTCAGTAGAAGCCAAAAGTTGAATTCTCATGCAGAAATAACTCGTTTGTCACATGAAAGAGGGAAAATGTATCTTTGATAGGATTGGGGTTGATTAAGGAAATACATAATTTGGCTTCCGAACCTGATTAAATTATTATTTTGTGAGATTATTTCACATTTAAAAATCCACTGGGGACCACACACCCTTACAATACTGTTTATTGTTTTGAAAAGTATGTTTTTGTCATCATCAGCAATAAGGGCTATATATTGCAAGCAAATTCACATCTTGAGCAAGAGTAGCCTTAAGATGCACACTACAGCCTCTAGCAAATGCCAAATAACAACCTATTTTACCCTACATATGTTAACACATGTAATTAAACCTACTAGGGGCAGAGGGGGATTCCAATCTTCCAACCACCTTCCAAATCACCGTTCACACCCACAGCCGGAAAACCCATATTGGACTCTATTCACTTGTATTAGAGTATAAACGGAGGTTGTGACTTACCCTAAGCCAGGCAGACATCTCAAGGGGTGGGGCATATTAAAAGTCAGGAGGTACCTGAATGCCGGTGAAAAAGAGCTATTGGTGTGTTAAGTCAGGCCCCGGGAGGAGGTTGAGCATTAACACGGAATTGTTATAGGGAAATGGGTCCGTTATTACCTAGTGGGTAGGTGTTGCTTCGTATTATAGGAGCACTTTCCCGACAGTTAAGATTAAAACACTCAAATAAGAAGGCAAATGAGGTGTTAGGACGAAAAGACTGTGATATTCCCCGGGAGGGGTAGTGTAGACACAATCATGACTGGAATGACATAGGGAGTATCCATGCCATTTCCATGCCATTGGAAACATTTATCAGAACTAATAGGGTTATTAGTAACTGCAATACGCTAAAATGTACAAGTGATAAGGTACTCTTTTGAAACGTTTGGGTGGCCCTGAAAAGGGCCGTTGTGTAAGGCATCGTATAGGAGGCCTGTTATGCTTTGTCAGCGTTCTGTTGGCTGTGTTGGCTGGGTTGGCTTGCCTTTAACAATGTTTCAGCCACCATCACTGAAACTAGAGCTGCTAGAGCCGCCAGCTTATCTTCTTTGGAGTCGGGCAGCTGAATGTCACTGGTTTTGTAGCCCTTAATGTGGTCAATTATGGCATGCCTCACTTCCTCCCGCTGTTTGTCAGCTAAAGCCTTCAGCTTAATCTCCAGGTTGGAGGTGTCAAGGATACCCGTGACGACGGGGGTACGGATGCGAAATGTCCATTTATCTGATGAAATAAATTGACACCAATCTTCACAAAAGCGGTCTCGCTGTGCTACCTTGGCTTCTTCTGTAGGTAGCGCCAGGTCAATGGGTTGAACTTGGATCTGTGGTCCCCGTAGGGTATAAGGGAGGCTCCTCTGTCTTCTGTGCCGTCTCTCTGACATACGATTCGATCTAATAGGTCTCATGGCGTATCAATGCAAGCAAATCAACTGTGTGGTTCAGTGACACAGACTGCGCATAATAAAGGGTACGCTAGATCGGAAGTGCAAACTCGAGGACTCGAGTAGCACGGACGTCGTTGAAGACGTACACTCAGGAAAGTCAGAGTAGACGGTTCGGGGATCGGAAGTGAAGATCACGGAATGCTGGGATATGGAGGTGTAAAAAGCTGACTGGGTGAACGTTATGGGAACGTTTATGATGGAGTGAGAGTCCTGTGGATAAGTTCAGGTGAACTAGAATACATCCAATTACCACAAACATCCAGACAATCACTCAAAACCATCAAAAACAACTTTATTTGGCACGGATTCCTCTATTGTGGGCTTAAAGGAGTAGCATGCAGTGATTTAAGGTGCGTTTCCTGGTATGAGTAATTTCATAGGTTCGAATACTTTGTAGAATTAATCAAATAAATCCAACAATTGTTTTACTTGAGCGGATTTTCCACTAAATTCTCAGTTTATATCTGTTGTTCCCTAGAATTATTCTTGTTTGACCAACAATAGACGCATTTCTTTGTAAAATAGTAACTTTATTGTTTCGGATTTGCACCATAGTCTCGGTATTTTATCTATCCCGATCTATCCTGTTGTTTATCCTTCTATTTCCTGGCCTGTTTTGTTGCCTTTTACTGGTCCCATTTTTGCCTATTCCAACAGTCTATTTTGTCTTCGCTGTCTCTGTTTTACCTTTCCTTTGTATAACGAAGTCCTCTATGATCCTCAAACCCAAAATACAATTAAACAGGGATAGGTATTATTCGAACGACTCGAGTCTTATCGAGCAAATAAGCTTTCGACCAGTTACTGAAAACGTCATTGCTCGAACGACTCAAATCCCATCGAGCAAATGAGTATCGAAAGAGCGATTCCTTTTACGATTCTTGTTCTCATCGGAGTATAGGAGGATACCTATGACATGATGACGCAGTATTGTAGGAAACATTTTGGAGGCTATCTTTTGGTGTATACCCACCTGATGATAATTTAGCTCCTAGCATCTGTCCAGTTCCCTGCATCTAAATCTCTTCCTGATCTTCATATCGCCAACACCACTATTACTGACTTTCCCTATATTGCCACCGTCTGTCCTATGATTAGGATACCTACCTAAAGATAATTATAGTTTCCTAGTACAGTAGAATCCTCTTAATTGAATATCCATTTTGCCAGTGAAAATTATTCAATTAACAGGAGTATACAATTAACAGGGATTTGGTCAGTTTCTTGTGTTCTGGAGGTAAACTGAGCATTTATTCTACTATATCTTGTTTGACAGAGCTCATAGAGCTCTGTCAAACAAGATATAATAGAATAAATGTCTCTATTGGATGTATGAGGCCAAAAAGGTTGATAAATAAGGGGAATTTGGTGCGTGTCACAGTAATTTTTTCGACATATTATAAAAATTTATATACAATTAACAGGAGTTTACTTTACAACCCATATGCAATTAACACATCAAATTTGTACTGAAGGTATGGTAAATGGTTTTGTGTTTGAAAATTATATTCAATTAACAGGGATATACAATTAAGAGATATCCAATTAAGTGTGCTCCACTGTGCCTGATCAGCTGCAGGTTTCTATAGCTCTAAAACCACTACTGTTGTATTACCCATAGTCATCAGCATCTGTCCTACAATTAGCTTAAACAGCATTCACCCAATACTATAGTCATCTACCACCCTTGCAGCCTTGAACCACTGCTACTACTGTACTATTACAGGCATTACTCAGCCCTCAGTCAAGCCTTCATCAGGTTCAATATCAGATTACTTCATATTCCCCAACATGTACTCTTTTATACAGAGTTTAAATCCCTTGTATAACATCTGTAGATGTAGACAGGCTATTGAAAGAGTTCCCCAGGTGGGATTCCTAGCCGATTTCGTAAAGTGAGACGAGAAAGCACCTATCACCTTAACAACATGCGCTGCGCATGCGCACTAGGACCAAACATCACTATGAGGATGACATCCCTAGATGGCCGCTCACGAGAGCTACCACGACAACTAAACATGACGTAACTGGGTCGCGTGGCTATGACGGCACATGAGATCCGTCCAATGTGGGTCGATCGGGTACATGTACTACTCATGTTGTCCTGTTATTCAAGGTCTTGATCTTCTTCAATCCTGTTTCATAATTTTTTTAAAAACAAAAACAAGTTGTTTACAACCAATCGAAAACGGACCATACAATTACTAATAAAAATTACTTCAAGGTCCTATTATCGTTTCTCCATTTGTTTCACCTGAAGAAAAGGCGACCTCTAATACTAAGGGGGGGGGGGGGGGGGTATGTGCATGTTTGATCATTAATAGAGACAGACACGTGTGCATAATAATTCTCTGACATGATTCCAGTAGCCACCTTGGTAAAATTACTATTACCCCAGCTCAGTATGCCTAGTTTCATTCTACTATGCACATGTGTGAATGATATTTTGCAGGTCAATAGAAAATGATTTTTTTTTTAAATAATATATGCTATGTATTTTGATTATTCAAATGTTTCGACATAATATCTGGCGATAAGAAAATATTATCATTTATCATATCTCCATTCCATGTGTGAGCAAGCTTGTCACTTCCTTGCTACTTCTAAGTGCTGTGATCTCCGTGTTTGCCCATTGATTACCCTGTGCAGACATAGACCCCCTCATTCGACCATGAGAGTCCCCTAAATTTGCTTGAAGAGCCAGGTTGGTGAAACTAAATATTATGACAGATGTGGAGTTCCCGTGTAGGAATCTGAGCAATCGTATAGAGGAATCTTCTATTTTCGTCATATTCTGCTAATTTTGAATACTATCATCCTTATGTGGGCGAGCTTGTCAGTTCCTCGCAAGAAGCTGCATGTTGCAGAGTGGTAGTTTATAGGGGCTTCTTGTGGATCTGCCTTCAGGTGGGAACTGTCCATATTATAACACCTGATGTTTAACAGGCCCACGCTAAGATATGATTTGCAGGAGCTGTTGGCCCCTGTTAACCCTTTACCCAACGTAACGGCCAAAACCGGCCAGCGCTATTCTCAAAAATCGTCAATTAATTTTCAAAATATTTTCATTTTTTGTCTCAAAAACATAGGTTATGACCCCTCGTTGGAACGAGCTCGTCGAGCTCGTTCCAACGAGGGGTCATAACCTATGTTTTTGAGACAAAAAATGAAAAAAATTAGTTATTCAAGATTTTTTTTTGCAAGTGTCGTCTGCTTTTCATGTTAGGTAAAGGGTTAAATATTCACGTGCCATTTAGCCCGTCATTGTTCCTTGACCGGGTTATCACAGGACCAGCTTTGGTAGCCAAGCCTTTGATGCACTGGCGGCTTTCCTGCAGGGTGTCTTGGATACAATTGGTACATCAGTGGTCGCCAAATTGTTAAATAATACATTGCAGCAATGACCTGGCTGTTCATACAGACTTCTCAGTATAGTGATATAGCAAATTCTAAGGATTTCCCATCAACAACAGCACGACGTAGGGAATGCGTTCAGTTCGAAAAAAAAATTTCTGTGGGTCCGCCAATGCACATTCTCCTGTAACTTTTCTTGGCCCAGTCCGCCCCTGCTGTTAGCTAATTTTTTTTCAGGCGTCGTCTTTTGCTCTTGTTGCTAATGGTGGAACTTTTGTTCAAATATTCCTTTTCGGACCTACAGTACGTGGAGAGTGTATTATCACTAAATCAGCCCCAGAGTGGAGATTCCACCCGAGGAATAATTGCAAATTTGTTGCAAGGTATAACCAGCACCAGCAAAGTTTCAGCCAATGGACCTCCGGGTTAAACCCGGAGGTCCATTGGCTGAAACATTGCTTGTGTTTTTTGTCGATATGTACACAATTTGAAAGTTATAGCTTGGGTGATAACTCCACTCCGCGGGTGATTTAGTTACAATCCACTCTCCACGTACTGTATAAATGATGTTCGCCTTATAGACTTGACTTTAACACAAGTTGTTTATGCAGAATTAATTTAACCCCAGCACCGTCAGCACAGCCTAGAGCTCCTACCCGAGTTGTGTTCTGTATTTACGATTGAACGATTGAACTTACATGAAACATTTGAACCTTGGTGGTATATTCCATGTCAGTTCAATTGCCGCAATTGGAAGAGTCCATATTCATTATTTGGGAGCAGAGCAATTCATATTTTCAACGTGCTGCATTGGGGATGCACGATAAAAATATTGATTGGTCTACTCCACACATCAACATAGCAACAATCCAACTTAATGCAATTATGAAGTATCATGTTCCTGGACCAGAAAAGTGGCTTCTTAGATTGAAATGGTTAACCATTTACCTAACATGAAAAGCAGACGACACTTGCAAAAAAATTCTTGAATAACTAATCTTTTTTCATTTTTTGTCTAAAAAACATAGGTTATGATCCCTCATTGGAATGAGCTCGAGGAAAAAATAATGAAAATTAATTGGCGATTTTTTAGAATAGCGCTGGCCTGTTTTGACCGTTACGTTGGGTTGGGTCCTGCGAATATTTGAGATTCGATTCGATATCGATACCATACGTATGCTTCGAGATCGATCCCGAATCAGTCTCAGGATTCGATTTTTTCGAATCTCTCGTACTGACTTCAATTTGTTACATTTCCAACAAAAATAGGATAAAACTGTCATTAGACAATTCATTCATGTAGGCTCAATTCCTATTTATTTGAGTAATTGACAATGTTTAATTGTTAGGTAAGGTGTGAATTTAGCCCAGAACATTATCCATAGTTTTGGTTTTTGAAGGCTTAACTTGTTACTATTCACGTTCTTAAGAACGTGAATAGTAACAAGTTAGGCCTTCAAAAACTAAAACTATGGACAATAGGCCTAACTGTTTCAGCGACGGTGCTACAGAGAATATGTAGTTGTTGGTGTTTAAGGTGTTCACTCCGTCGCGTAAGGGTCATCACAATGTTCCGTAACTTCCGTTTGATGCAATATGAAATAACTTGTCTTTTAAGATTCGATTCGGGATTCGATTCGATGTCGATATCAGAGACACGATTCGATTCGAGATTCGATTCGAAAAGAAATTTGTGATTCGCAGATCCCTAACGTTGGGTAAAGGTTTAATGAAACAAGATGGCATTTTTAGACAAATATCACCTTCCGCGCTCTGATAACTTTCTTGACACTGTTTTGTGTCGAAGGATTTCAGTCATGTCAAAACGTCACTGAGACGCGTTAAAGACCAATCAAATGCCTTCTTACGTGGCGTTCGTTTGCGCAGTCCAAGATTCCACGGTGATGTATCCAGAACAATTCCCAATGTCTGTAATGTATGGTGCAACATCGAAAACGAGCACCAATTGTGGTATAATACAATTGCTAAAATTTAATTTTTCGATTCCTTCCCATATGTTGGTCTTACTATATGGTGGTGAGTACCATAGACCCTAGAGAAGAAAGCGATGTTTGAGCTCTTTCTATCAAAAAAATGTCAACGGGTTGTATGCTCTGAATATGAATACGCAGGATAGACAGACAGTGTGGATGTATGTAAGGTAGGAATCCACTTATAACAACTATTTAATATATATATATAATTAAACAAGTTGAACAGGCCATCACCACCTTTCAATATCCACAGACTAAGCCTATTTCTGAGGCTTCTCGCAAGGTTCACTTTACTGTGGGGTTTCATCTTGGACTATCTGACATCAAGGGCATTTGTGTAAATATCTTCCCCATTCTTCACCAGTCTGAAAGGAGGCGGTTCCGTGTGCTCCAGTCGTTAGCTTTAGACAGCCACACAATTTGGAGAAAATACTGGTCAGAGCTAAAGTGCTTGGCGCATCTCCCACTGGGAGGGCACCGTTGGGGTGCGCAACTAGGGTGCCTCTTTGGCGAGTGTCTCTCACAAGATAATCTAGTTCACCCTGATTCATGACAAGGCGGCGAGTCAATCGTTTACCATCGGTTTTTGCGCCCTGAGTGAACTTCCCGATGATGCTGCAGCCCTGGTTTCTGTCCTCTGGAAGCCAGACCTCGACTTGCTTCTCGAATGCAATGATGGCTTCGCGGACCCTTAGACGGGTGAGGAAACCCCACTCCACGAGGAAGGCGCGCAGACGTGTGGGGGCCCAGCCCTGCTCGGCGAAATGCTTGCTAAACCAGTCCGGAATGACGGGGTGAACCTCGTGTTTGAACTCCCACTCCTGGCCCTCGACGAAGCCTGTGTCGAGTCGTTAGGGAGGCCCCCGTTGATGGCCACTCTGGTCATCCGGTGGGTGGGGTGTCCGAATCTCTCGAAATAGGGTTTCGCCTCGCCTCTCCCATGAAGGTTGGCCGGGTAGCATGCCTTCATGTCGATGGAGACGACCTCTCTCGTGTCGTAGGTCATGGAGTTCCAGAGGCCGCCGTGGCTGTGCTCCATGCAGGCCTTTTGGATGTAATTCAGAAAAGAGGCTGGGGTTGGCTTTCAACCATTCCTTTCCTTTGCGACGACGCTGGCTGCGTGATTCACTCCGAGGGTCCTGTCGGCAAGCGGCTCATCTCCTAGATGGGCACAGGCTGTTTGGAGTCTCTTGTGAGTTTCCTGAGTTCTGAAAGTACGGGTGTCTTGTAGGATGAATTGTTGCACCAGTTTCATGAACCCAATTTTCCCACTCCTGAATTTTCTGGCGTCTGACCAGGGTTAGGCCCTGTCCTCTTAGAGCGCCCTCGAAGTGCTCAACTACTCTCTGATCGACGCAATTCAGATCACCTACTTTCATTGGTGCTAGGTTTTATGGGTCTGGCTCTCTGAGATAATAGAGCCCATACATTTTTGTAGTACGGGCTGCCAATCCCCGTCAGGGCACCTGGTTTGGTGTTTTGTGTGATTTCGACTACGCCTTGGGCTTTCTTCCTTTCTGTCTCCACAGGGTCAAACTTGTCTTCAACTACCCAGTCTCCTTCGTCATGCTCTCAGAGAAACTTTATCCTTAAGACGAATTCTCCCTCCGGTAGAGCCCCGAGAAGCCATGCTGCCCTCCCATCGGTCACACGATCATCCAAGGCCATTCAGCCAGCGTGCACACTATCGGCGCACATGTCATCTACTTAGACTCGCCATGTAGAGTAGACCACAATAGCATCGTCGACTTCAAACTCATCTTTGGCGTTGTTCAGAAGAACGACCCATGGTTCGTCAACTGACAGCCTCACCGGATGAGGGACTTCGATATCCAAGTCGAAGTGTCGCCGTAACATTAACTTGTCTGTTCTTTGTCTTTGCGCAACATTGAACAGATCCATAAGCTCATTTGTTAGTCCTGAATCGATCTTATTTTCTTTGTTACAGGAATTGTGTCGTATTCTTCTTTGATGGTCCTCCTTCTCTTTTCGAATGCCGTATGTGGGACAGGAATAGGCCGGGTTTTCTTAGGAAGTAGGGACTTTAGTGTCGCCGTAACATTAACTTGTCTGTTCTTTGTCCCTGTGCAACATTGAACAGATCCAGGAGCTCATTTGGTAGTCCTGAATCGATCTTATTTTCTTTGTTACAGGAATTGTGTCGAATTCTTCTTTGATGGTCCTCCTTCTCTTTTCGTATGCCGTATGTGGGACATGAATAGGCCGGGTTTTCTTAGGAAGTAGGGCGCTTCGTGGCTTCCGAAATCGGCCCATCCAGGATGTTCTTCACAACACTCTGAACTGGCTCCGTTGTTTGCATTTCATCCAACAGCTGGTCGATATATTCGTCCATAGTCCGCTATGTATATCATATGCAAATCATATTTATCTAAAGTTTAGTAGGATATTTTGCCTAAGCGACGAAACTCCTTTTTAAAAACGCTTTCTTTTTGGCGTCGTCTTTTGAGTCTGGCGTTATCGCTACCACAGTTCTTGCAAAGGGCGAGGGTCGTTAACCCCTATTCCACATTTTCGGCAGGCGTACGTACCCCCACCATTGCGTTTCCTGCACTATGTAGGAACAGTACTCACCGACGCAGTTTCTGCCGCAGAGAATTAACTTACCCAGTAAGATCTAGGGACACGTATTTTTACCTTTCATCATATAAAATGATATTTTCATTTATCTCTAAAAGATACGTTTTCCATATCAAAATATTTCACTGCACACAGTATTAGCCGTGGAAGAGGAAGCAGCCGAAAGTAGTGCATCTAAAAAGTCCACAAGAATGGAACTGGCCAGGGCTAAAAACCGCAAGGACCCCGCAGTTTTGGAACATGATAGCTCGGGAGGGTGTGGACCGTCCCCACCCCAATGTGGCTATTTCTACGCGACCGCGTGTTAAAATCAGTGCATCGCCACACCGTTTTTAGCTCTCTTTCCCTTTCGATGCAAAAGATACCCTGTGGTAGCTCAGCCCATTTGATAGCTGGCTTATTCTCCACTTTGTCGAAATCGGCAACAATTGGAAACATTGTTTTGTTGCTCTCTCTTACTATACCAAAGGGATTCATTTCTCTAATGGGCCGCCCCCGGGTCCCAAATGTGGTGCATCCCCCCAATTGCTGCTGGTTGGGTGGGGGTGCCAGGAGGTGGGGCCTAGATGGGTTAAAGAGATTGCCAATTGTTATCTACGTCGGCGCCCATTCTCTTCCCTAATTTGTTTGTCACTTGCCCTCCCTGCTGCTACCAGAATTTGTTCACGTGACTTTGCTTTGCTACAAATTATGTGAGAGTGTAATTGGCACTATCCAATAAATTGTAACAAGGCAAATCGCAAATCCTGAGAGACTAAATAATTTCACATCAAAAATAAAGCGAAGCACATCCACTGAATATGAGGCCTTTAAGTTGTGGTACCTATACTTCAGAGTAAATACGAGATACGGGCTTCCCGCACTCTACCAGGTAAAACCGGACTTAAATGATTCCAGAGCATCCATTATTTTTTGCAGTATGCAAATGGATCAGGTCTAGATTAGAGGCCGTAGATGTGATTCTAAATCTCGTGCGAGTCGGTCGTGGGCAGGCCAAGCCAAGAGCAGCACCCAGCATGCTGGAATCTGATCTGGGAGTATGTGAACAGGGTTTAGGGTGCTCGTCGCTATTGCCTCTCCGTATCCACTCTGGGCAGCCTGCATGTGCGCACTTGTACATTTTAAACTGGAAGTCCAGTGACTGTAGTGTGCGCTATTTTGAAGTAAATGTACTTTTGTCCCTGTCAAACTGCACCATTAGTGTAACTCAATTTCTGTAGAAATATAGCGTGACCAACTCTGCAAATATCTATACCCATACATAGAGATCATTAACATCATTTCTAACCTCTACCGGATTACATGTACATGTAATGACGCAAATAGTATAGATATTAAAATTTGACTGCACATACAGAATGCAGAGAGTGGGTTACTACTTAATCGCAGCGCCGCGTGTACACCGCCTGAAAATATCTGTTAATTGTTCATAACTGCACAAGAAACACTTGCAAAGTTTCATCACATGGACCACCGGGTGCAACCCGGTGGTCCATGTAATGAAAGTTTTCAGGTGCTTCTTGTGTTTTGTCTTCAGAAGGTGTAAATAATTACTAAGTGAAAAATCTCACAACGATCTTGTGGTAATCCATCCTTCACATTATGTAGTTTCATTATTTTCTTTCCGTTTGATCGGCTCAGTTCCTGATTTCATAACCAACCTCACTAATAGCGCATTATATTTTGTACTGTACGACGCAAACGCTCTTGTGTATTTCACACTACTTCATTCAAACGCTCTTGTGTATTTCACACCACTTCATTCAAACGCTCTTGTGTATTTCACACCACTTCATTCAAACGCTCTTGTGTATTTCACACCACTTCATTCAAACGCCATTCAAACGCTCTTGTGTATTTCACACCACTTCATTCAAACGCTCTTGTGTATTTCACACCACTTCATTCAAACGCTCTTGTGTATTTCACACCACTTCATTCAAACGCCATTCAAACGCTCTTGTGTATTTCACACCACTTCATTCAAACGCTCTTGTGTATTTCACACCACTTCATTCAAACGCTCTTGTGTATTTCACACCACTTCATTCAAACGCCATTCAAACGCTCTTGTGTATTTCACACCACTTCATTCAAACGCTCTTGTGTATTTCACACCACTTCATTCAAACGCTCTTGTGTATTTCACACCACTTCATTCAAACGCTCTTGTGTATTTCACACCACTTCATTCAAACGCCATTCAAACGCTCTTGTGTATTTCACACCACTTCATTCAAACGCTCTTGTGTATTTCACACCACTTCATTCAAACGCTCTTGTGTATTTCACACCACTTCATTCAAACGCTCTTGTGTATTTCACACCACTTCATTCAAACGCTCTTGTGTATTTCACACCACTTCATTCAAACGCTCTTGTGTATTTCACACCACTTCACTTCATTCGTCTGCAGTAAGGAGCGTATTAACTAGCGAGCATTGTCTACGTCAGCTGCGATAGGACTTCTAGGTTACAACAGAGTGTTTGTTTTACATTGGCGACAGTACAAACCTTTTCCTCTCTCTTCACCTCATCAAGCGCATTTTCTGAAAAATAACCCTATATCCTCTAAGTTTATCATCTCATGAAAAAAATATACTGAAAAAAAGTATAGGTCGCTATGTGACATTTGGCTCAAAAATTAGTGCTTCATGTACTCCTGTCCAGTTTCGCACTCAGTAATATAGACTTACTTTTACTTGCCCCCACCCAATTTTCTCTCACACTTTCCAGAAGACGGTTATCACCAATATTTTATAATTTTTTTCAAAACATGCACTTTAAAATTTTATTCACACTTACAAGCTCAGATCATTTTCCACCAATTGGATAAAGCAGGAAACTTTTATCCTCCATTGAAGGTTGGGGTGCAAACCACTAGAGGCGTTGTTTTGCACGAAAACACTGTATTGTTACCTCTATCTAGTTTCAACTGTAACAGTTTTGGAGTAGGTGTGGTCGGAGTGAGTACGACTATAGTGTGATTTTGTAGTATAATTTTTATGAGTCGGTCTGCGCAGGGTTAAGGCATGAGCAGCGCCCAGCAGCCAGGCTTGCATATGTTTTGAGGGTGGGGTGGTGAACAGACTTTATGCGATTCGTCGTTATCGCCTTTCCGTATCATGACCCCAAATCACTTTCCTGGGCTACGAAATGCGATATTAGCTTAGAGACAATTCAGCTGTCACGTTTATATGATAAATTCACCGCGTATGTGCATATGCTGCTCAAACATACAACCTAACATTTACTTTGCAAATAATGCATCGTTAACGTTTAAATATATTCCGTTACACACACGTTCGAAAGGCAAGCACAAACATGGAGCGTACATTTGACGGGTGCACAGTAGAAATTGTAGCTGACCCTTCGGGATGTCAGTTCGTCCTCTTGAATGCAGATGGAATTTATATTCCTTGTCCCGTTGAGGGGCAAACGTTTATATTCAATGTGAATTATGGGAAAGTTTCAAACCTGCACATTCGTGATGACGACGTGTTTATTATCGGATACCCAAGATCAGGTAAAAATACTTATTGTTCCATTTGGATACATGTCATACCCAGTTAATAGAGTACAGTCGCCATGGACTGGTCATAATCCACTCGTGGCCAGTGATGTCGTTTATTCAGTAAATTCGTCGCCTGAGTGCTACAATGTTCTATGCCCCATAGGGGAGATAATACATAGTCCCATAGGGGAAATAGATAGGGATCTGCGAATCACAAATTTCGTTTCGAATCGAATCTTGAATCGAATCGTGTCTCTGATATCGACATCGAATCGAATCCCGAATCGAATCTTAAAAGACAAGTTATTTCATATTGCATCAAACGGAAGTTACGGAACACTGTGATGACCCTTACGTGACGGAGTGAACACTTTAAACACCAATAACTAAATATTCTCTGTAGCACCGACGCTGAAACAGCTAGGCCTATTGTCCATAGTTTTAGTTTTTGAAGGCCTAACTTGTTACTATTCACGTTCTTAAGAACGTGAATAGTAACAAGTTAAGCCTTCAAAAACCCAAACTATGGATAATGTTCTGGGCCAAATTCACACCTTACCTAAGAATTAAACATTGTCAATTACTCAAATAAATAGGAATTGAGCCTACATGAATGAATTTTCTAATGACAGTTTTATCCTATTTTTGTTGGAAATGTAACAAATTGAAGTTAGAAAAAATCGAATCCTGAGACTGATTCGGGATCGATCTCGAAGCATACGTATGGTATCGATATCGAATCGAATCTCGAATATTCGCAGGACCCTAGACATAGAACATTCTAGTACTCATGCGACGTAATAAAAAGGATCATCAGCAAAATTCTAATTAATGAAGCATCTGGTTGTACCCGGTGCATCATTAATTGAATTAGTAATGATTATTCCTATAATTAGTGTTTGGAGTATAATATTGTTGCGTTCGTGGAAATATTGCCCACCCGTGAAAAATGACCGGTCCACAGCGGCTGCACTGTACTGTTCGGGATCACGGTGGCTCAGTGGTTACGACATTGAACTTCAAACCGAGAGGTCCACTGTTCGATCCTCACCAGGGGTAACTTCTTTGAGTCCTTGGACAAGGCACATAATCCCGATTTCCCACGTGGGAGCTTGGTGGCGCTGTGTACTTAGGCGTACTGCACGACGATGGTGCACCTGTCTTCCACCAGTACTAACCCTGTTTGTGTGGAGTTAGTACGTTGGGGAGTCTTACAGTTGCTCGACGTTGCTCGTTGGTTCTCTCCGGGTACTCCAGCTTCGTCCACCCGTAAAACTGTTCCACACAAGGTGACCCTGGCTGTCGAAAGTGTCGTTAACCTCCAATAAATAAATACTGTACCGTTATAAAGACATAAAGTGGTTTTATAAGCTGAAAGTCAATATAAAGCTTTGATGTTCCTCCCCGGTTCCTCCCAAGATTCCAAGTTTCACCTATCTGTACTTACAGTTAAAACTAGAAGTCCTGTCACGAAATGCGCACAAATAGCACGTTGATATGCGCGTTAATGTACGCGTTATGGTCTAAGTAACGCTATCAAATTCTGTACATATGGCCTGTGCACAAGCAATGTTTCAGCCAATGGACCTCCGGGTAACCCGGAGGTCCATTGGCAGAAACATTGCATGTGTTTGCTATGAGTTACCAAGAGAACCTGCCGAGCTTTGGATGCCATTCGATATGGCAATTGCGCGCAATTCCAACGCGCAATTAAGCCTAGATAAGCGCACTATTCGTGACAGGACTTCTAGTTTTAACTGTATACCAGTACTAGATAAGATAGAACAAGATGTTGTAAATAATAGTGACTGTAATTGTTGTTGTAGAAATGTTGAAAGTAGTTTCCCAAGCTGTGGACAGTTCTCGGGCCATCAGTCAAATTCTATTCCGAATACAATGCTGTTATGGGTTGTTTGTTTACCCTTTTTTGGAACGTTTGCGCGCAGACATCCGTTGACTTTACTCGCAAAGTTAATAAACTGTGCTCCAGTTATACGTCGCCTGAGTGCTAGAATGGTCTATGTCCCAATAGGGACATAGAACATACTTGCACTCCGGCGACGTATAGATATTTCAGAGAGGTCTTGGAAGAGGAGTGGTTGCTAGTATTAGTTAACCGTTGCAGCAGTAGATTCAGTGACAGTAGAAGAATGGGAGGACTGGTAAGGGACACGATGGGCGGACATTTTCCAAACGTTAACGTTAACCCCCCCCCCCCCCCTCAGGATGTCTTTTGGTTAGAAAATTGGATATTTCCCCCGCATTGATTCCGTTTTAATTTGTTTTGGGTTAATTTTTGTGCCTTTTTGGTTGTTTTGTTTTTATAACAATTGTTAATGCATAGCCTCAATGTTGGAATTTACTCCCGTTATTTTCGAACCTACTTGTGTCTTAAGTAATAAATACTAAATACAGTATAGAGGCACGAATCCACAAAATTGTGCTCTCAGGCTTTACAATGCCATGCTGGTATAATGTACATGTATTATAAAGTTGATACAAGTTAGTGAACACCAAAAGCGCGGGCGGAAGTGCCATTTTGAAGCTTTCAAGCGTCTGAGGTGCCTTTAAGTGATCGGGCAGCTTATTCCGAAGAGTGGGGCTAGGTACGGAAAACGCCCGATCGCCTGCCGTTACAAGGACTCCTGATTTGGGTATCAGGGAGTTCGAAGCTGTTGAACGGAGGAGTCGAGATGGTACATATCGTTGCACCAAACTGCCCAGATAATCAGGAGGCAGACCATTCAGGGCTTTGAATGTCAGAAGTAGCATCTTATACTCGACCCTCTCTTCAACTGGCAACCAGTATAGATGAGAGAGGAGGGGAGTGATGCGACATGATTTCCGTTGCCTGGTGATAATTCTGGCTGCACAGTTATGAACAAATTGCAGCTTCTTAATATTTGACTGTTTACAGCCAAATAGCAGCGAGTTACAGTAGTCTAATCTACTTGTTACAAACGCATGACCAATTGTTTTGCAGTCCCCTCATCTACCACGGAACGGACCCTGCTGATATTCTGCAGATGGTAGTATAAACTGCGGCATACCTGTGTGACATGATTGTCACCAGCTAGATTCCCATCCACAATATATCCCACGTTCCGTACAACAGCCGAGGGGGAGATCACGTGACCATTGAAATTTGGTTTGATATTTGATACTTTTGAGAGTTGATTCGGCAGTCCAATGTAAATATTTGCAGTTTTTTCGGCGTTGAATTTTAGATAGTCGATGGCCTGTCTTTCATCAATGGGAAATGTACATAAAGTTGCGTATCATCAGGATAAAAGTGAAAATTTAGCCCATGTTGGGCTCGTATGCAGCACACATTACAGCTAAATACGTTGGCGTGTAAACTGGAGAAGCGTTCCCAGAAATAATACCAGGACCTGGTTTTATCAACACAGAAGAGAAATAGACAGTAATCGTTTAACTGGACTGGTTACGTTCAATAATTCATGAGAGGTGATGGACGCTGTACAAACACGAGTGCGCGAATATATATATATAGGCCCTCGCCTCGAACGAATTATTTCACGTAACCAGTCCAGTCAAGCGATTACTCTGTTAATGACTTTTCATTATTAACGATAATTATATTATTTAACCCATTACCTAACGTAACGCTCAAAAACGGCCAGGGCTATTCTCAAAACTCGTCAATTAATTTTCGCTATTTTTTTCATTTTTTTGTCTCTAAAACATAGGTTATGACCCCTCATTGGAACGAGCTCGTCGAGCTCGTTGCAATGAGGGGTCATAACCTATGTTTTTGAGACAAAAAATGAAAATAATAGTTATTCAAGAATTGTTTTTTTTGCAAGTGTCGTCTGCTTTTCATGTTTTTAAAGGGTTAAAAAAAAAAAAACAATGAAGACCCCATTACACCCACGGCAAAGCGACTTCGTTTGCGCGTACCGATACATGACCCAATTGTTGATTGCATAATTCATTTATTAAGTTATCGTTTATAATCAAACCGGGAAATCCCAGTAAATAACACTTTGGAAACTAATAAATAATGCAAATCGTTTCAGGTTCTTCAAACGATACCGGGACCTTGTTTTATCAACGTATAAATTATTTTTCCTAACCGTCATGCACTTTGATAATTGTTTTAAATTTGAAAGTGTGGTTGCTATCTCAGAATTGCAGCCTATCTATGGGGAATGTCTGAGGTAATGTCTGCACACACGGGGGAAAATGTCCGTCCACATTGGAAAAATGTCAGCCCACACTGGAAAAAGTGACCTCTTGGGAAGTGTCCTCGTGGTGTAATGTTCGCTGAAGCAATGTTGGTTGGGGAAATGTCCGGCGTTCCCAGGGATGTGACTAGTGGGTTTCAGCAGGGGGGAGGTGCCACCGGTGTAAATTCCAACTGTGAGTGGTTTCGACAGGTGGTTGCACTGCAGCGCTGGGTGATATCTTTTAACCCTTTACCCAACGAATCGCCCGCATCCGCCCGCGTAATATGCAAATACAGCTGCTGAAAAAATATTATTTTTCGAAAAATTTCAACAAAACCATATCATGTGACCCCTCTTTGGATCGTTCCAAAGAGGGGTCATATGATATGGTTTTGTTGAAATTTTTAAAAAAAAATTTAAAAAATGATTTTTAAAATAATGAATTTTGAAATCGTCTGCGTTGGGTAAAGGGTTATGAACCCTTCTGAAAATTTTCACTAGTCCTGAAACGCAAAAAGCATCAATTATAATGTGTCTGGGTCAGAAAATTTATCGGATTGATGTCAGAGTAGAAATTTTGAGGCCATGTCAATTTTAGAGTAGGAAATTTGAAACTCAAGTTTCCAGTTGGAAATAAAAGATCAAAATTTCTCATCATTAGTTGGAATTTTAATATTTTTCATGAACAATGTTAATTTATTGAATTTCTAACTATTTGATTTTTGACCTCGGAATTTCCAACTCTTGAAAAAAATACTCCTAGCTGGGGGGGGGGGGGAGACACCCCCCCCCCCCCAACCCCCCTGTCGCCACATCCCTCGGCGTTCCACGATAAAAGGAAAATGACTATAATTTATATGCATCGTGTTGAATATATATGAAATGGGAAGTTTCTAGTGCTTAAAATGCAGGCAATTTAAATTTAAGAGAACATACGTTGTTTTAGCTACTGGGAATCACTTAAATCCCGCCTCCATCAAAAGGTAATGTGAATAACTTCCACAGAATATTAAGCCTTTCAGTTGTGGTATCTGCACTTGAGAATGGAGCCCAAATATGGGCTCCCAGCACCCAAATATTACAATAGTAATCAAGTAAACAGCTCGGGAACGTTCGTTTATTATTCTTATTTGAAAGAGTGAGTGCGGTGGATCAGTGGTTACAGCATTGGACATCAAACCGAAAGGTTCACGGTTCGATACCCACCAGGATCAACTGCGTTGTGTCTAGGCACTTAATATCGATTTCCCACTTAGAGGCACTGTGGTGCTGTATATTAACCCTTTACCCAACGCAGACGATATCAAAATTTATTATTTTAAATATCATTTTTTCAAATTTTTCAAAAAATTTCAACAAAACCATATAATGTGACCCCTCGTTGGAACGAGCTCGACGAGCTCGTTCCATCGAGGGGTCACATGAGAAGGTTTTGTTGAATTTTTTTTTAAAATAACCTTTTTTCAACTGCTGAATTTGCATATTACGCTTGCGGATGCGGCCCATTCGTTGGTCATTCACATTCTCATAAATCGCCGTTCAAATTTTATTTTTTTTTAATTTGTTTGCCTCACAACAAACCACATGACCATGCATTGGGACTAGCTCGTTCAGGTCCTTCCAATGATTGATCCTAAGTTTTGAACTACGAGTTGTGTGTGTATTCGACTTTATCTGATACAACACAGATATTTGGAAATGTGTTACTAACACCGCACGTGAAATACGGCCTTTGTGTAAAAGCGTCAGGTAAGATCGCATCTGTTTTGCCATTACGCGTGTGAGTGGCGTTAAATGCTTCGACACAAGGTGGTTTTATGCAAGAATATAAACAGACTGCCGGACTGGGTATATTTTTTAAATATCAACTTCATTCACTTAGTTCTAGTTTGTTCGTGGATTAAATACCTTCGGTGCTTGTGAAAAACAGAACAAAAAAATACTTCGGGACGTCGATGCCAAGCCTGGGGGCTCAACTCTCGTTGCGTTCTGTTTTAATGTGTTTGAGACAGTAAATGAAAATTGTTAGTTCTTCAACAATTGTTTTCAAATTTTGAAGAAAATAAGTGAAGGGGCGGGGATCGTTCCTGTGGGTTCTCCAGGTTTCACCTCCTCTGTCTTAGTACATAAAAAGCGAATACTCGTATTGTAATCACAGTCTTCCAGCTTAAGTGAAGTCTCCACTTCTTAACCTTACGAGAACTGCTGTTTCCAATAAACACTTTTCTTCAAACGTCACACTGTTAGTACATGTATTTCGATTGTGCGGTATATGTTTCCCACCTACTTGTTACGTATTCCGACCTGCGTTTTTAAACTTGTATCTTCAATCAAAACATCTTCTCCAAATTAACCAAAGCAGTACATCTTGAAACATGAACAAGTTGAAACGTCAGCTCTTGGCATATTTGTTTTCATTGGGATCGTTTTGTAGTTGATAAATTATCCCTCAAAAGGGTCCTTATCACTGATATATCTAATCTACCGTTGAACACATGGCATAATCAGAGCAAGTTCCATCAGAGGCAGACTGTTGCACCCTGCACCCTAAGACCAAGAGTGAACCGATCGACATAGGAAGCTGTCCATCGAAAAATTTTGCTTATATCTGTACTTTTCTGGAGATCAACCTCGATAAAATTACACCCAGCCTCAATTCAAGATTTTGTATCGTCTTGTGTAGAATGAATTGGCGTTTGATTGGGAAGTGATTTTAGCATTTATGTTTACTGTTTAGCATCAGACTGGGTTATTAGGTTCATGGCTTTTGTGTCGTGGACTGAGCATAATCCACGGGTGGACAGTTATGACTACGCATCACTTTACCAGGTAATAAAATCATCAGCAGCAAAATTTAATTAATGAGGGGATTATTCCTATAATTATTGTTTGGAGTATAATTTCATTGCATCCGTGTAAATATTGCCCACCCGTGAAAAGTGACCAGTCCACGGCGGCCGGCTGTATAACGGAATTGTAGATAGATAGATAGATATTTTATTTGTACAATTTTCTTGCATGCAAGTTAAATAAAATAATAACAAATGCATTAAATATATTGTACAGGGGCGGCATGGACAAGATTGTCCGTCTTCCAGTCGCACCTAAAGTAAACTATTTTCAGATTTGAGACTGAAAGGCGACATGAAATGGCTACACAGGTGTCACATGAAAAGCATGGTGTAGCAAAATCTGCTTGGGTTATAAGTATTTAAGTGTGTAAATAGTTAAATACCCACATGTATAAATATCATTTATTTCAGTGGTTGAGACTACTGGTAGAAAAGTACTGCTATTGTTAGTTCTGACTGGGATATGTTATCTGGTTATCGGGTATTAGAAATGGAATGGGGCTCAATTTGTAACGTTGATTGGTCGGTTTGTTCCATTGCCGGTTTCCCAGCCTAAGCGGGTGGTGAACTACAATACTTCTATTCCTATATATAACAAGATTTAATCAGAGGGAGCTAGTTGTATTATTAACAACTACAAGTGCGTTGAGGAGAATGCAGAATGACGAGAGTGACTCTCATATTGTACGGGGTTTAGCAACCTGTCTACAGTCTGGACAGAATTGGTTCTTACATTTTACAACATTAGAATAATTTGATAAGTAACCTTTTATTAATTCCTTTTTAAAGCAGCTTTTAAATTTGACATTTCTGAGTGTCTGATCCAATGAATTCCAGATGGTTGGGAAAGAATGTTTTGGAAGGACAGAGGGAAACTCTTGTATACAAAGTATGTACAATAAACCATGTATTCGTAATGGAATTTTCGTCGCAAACAGAATTATGAATTAAAACTGTTCAAATTGTAGTTTCAATGTACTTTCTGTGACAGGATTACATATTTGTAAACTCTTGTTGACACCCCTCCACCCACCTACCACCACAACACCCTCAGTACAAAACTGAACCGTGCATACATTAGTCAAATCACAATAGGTGTTAAGCTTATAGTCCTGACGCCTAATCGGGTCAAACACTTAAAACACATACAGTGCGACCCAGATAATTTTGTTCGTTGGATCACTCATCTATCCAGTTTATGTTTTATCACTTCATGAATACATATAGGTTATCATTAGCAATTATGTTTATGTACAAAATATTCTATCAGAATCGAGATATAACCTCAGAAATAAGAGCGAAACTTTGACACAACATCTTGTACATATACATAATGGTGATGATAGATTCATCTTGCAATTCTCAATTCTAATGGATTGATTATTTATTTATTTATTGGTGTTTACGGTCACATACTTATGCACAATGGCTGATCGTGACCGCGACAGCTTTACGGGTGGAGGAAGCCGGAGTACCCGAAGAGAACCACCGAGAATCGACGAGCAGCTGTCAGCTCCTCAACATTCTAACTCTGCTCAAGCTCCACTCAAGCAGGGTTACAGAGGTTGAAGACAAGTGCACCATCGACGTGCAGTACGTCTTAGTACATGGCGTCATCGTGCCCCCATCTAGGCAACCGGACAAAGTGCCTTCCCAAACGCCACAATGCGGGTCGTCCCGGACAGGGATCGAACTCGGGACATCTAGCAGGGAAATCGAACAATCTACCACTGACAGGGTCACAAGATATGGTTTTGTTGAAATGTCTGGAGCATTGCTTAGAAAAATTTAAAATACAAAAGTGTGATATCGTGTACTGCGTAAACGGTTAACTAGCATTTTTGTATCAGATTTCATTTTCAGAACATAGACACGTACATGGCCTTTCGTAGACGGGTTTCAAAAACTGGTAATGTTCTATAAATAGTAAAAATAGTAACATAAACAAATTGTAAACAAGCACGCGGTTGTACTGTACAGTTGCAAGATACAGATTTTGTATCAAAGGCCCAAGATACACGCTGTATTATGGTAACTAAGGACCCAGTACATTCGTATTATAAGATAAATCTCAATTATGATCATGAAAGGGATGTTTTGTATGCGCATTTTGAATATAGTACATCCATCGTGGAATGGTCAAAATCCACACGAGCGCAGTGTTGCCTACGGGAAACCTTTCTCCATCAAAAATCAGTAGTTGTCAGAAAATACTTAATGAATGAGGAATCGGCTCGGACCCGGAGCTTGATTCATTGAAAAAAAGTCGAAAGTTTCTGTCTTTTTTGTGATCGTTTTACTATATTGAGTTTCGCTCGTCTACATTCCACTTTGATAAAGTTACTTCGATGGACGCCATCATAATTTTTTCAATCAAGTAACATATCTTTTGCAAAATAAAACATTAAATCAAATAAATTCTACACATAACTAAACTTTGTCTGCAAGGATGAATTAAACAAGATGTATATGCAATACAGTTGTAACTAAAAGTCATGTGACTGAATTGTGTACTATTTTGAAGTAATAGCGCGCTGAGTACGTGTACTTTTGTCCCTCTCGAACTGCACCATTAGCATAACTCAATTCCTGTAGAAAATCAGCGTGCCAAAATCTGTACCATTCTATACAAGTAAATAGAGATCATTAACATAATTCCTAACCACTGCTGCGATACATGTACATGTAATGACGTAAATAAATATTAAAATTCGACAGTATATACAGAATGAAGAGAGTGGATTACCGCTTAATCGCAGCGCCATACATTCTTCACTCCAAAGTATTTATAGTTTTCATAACAGCGCTAGAAACACTTGCAAACCTTCATCGTGTGGACCATAGGGTGTAGCCCGGTGTCCCATGTAATGAAAGTTTGCAAGTGCTTCTTGTGTTTTGTCCTCATAAATTGTCAATAATTACTAAGTGAAAAATCTGCCCCACAGTAATTAAGTAGTAAACCACCTTCCAGATTCTGTAGTCGCAATATTTTCTTTCTGTGTAATCGGTTCAGTTCGTGATTTCACTATCGACCTCGCTAATAGCGCATTTTGTCTTGCAGAGCTCAAAGGCTCCTGTGTATTTCAGACTACAGTTAAAACTAGAAGTCCTGTCCCGAATAGTGCGCTTATCTAGGCTTAATTGCGCGTTGGAATTGCGCGCAATTGCCATATCGAATGGCATCCAAAGCACTGCAGGTTCTCCTGGTTACTCATAGCAAACACATGCAATGTTTCTGCCAACGGACCTCCGGGTTACCCGGAGGTCCATTGGCTGAAGCATTGCTTGTGCACAGGCCATATGAAAAGAATTTGATAGCTTTACTATGACCATAGCGCGTACATTAACGCGCAGATCAACGTGCTATTTGTGCGCATTTCATGACAGGACTTCTAGTTTTAACTGTACTTCATTCTTCTGCAGTAAGGAGCGAATTAAAAAAACAAGCATTTTCTGCGCTAATTGTTACAGCACTTCAAGTTTCAACTATATAAAAGCTATCCGGAACATGTGATTCAAAGAAACTGTCACAAACCAAAATTCATACAACTTAAAATTACATAAGTTTTAACCTAAAAGAAAAATGTACCAGTCATAGGAGTCAAGTGCTGTCCTAAAGACACAAATGCAAACAAAAGTCATGGGTCTATATAATTACAAGAACCTAAAAGTAAACCCTTACAAAATATACAAAAGTTCAGCTAAACCGAAATTCTTACAACTAGAAAGTAAGGCACAACACCTGTGTACCTACATAACTAAAGGCTAATAAATATGATCGCAGCGAAAAAGAATTTCCGAAAACACTAACTGTTCACAAAAGGTGAACTTGAAACGTCGATGCTGATCTAAACTGAAAATGACTTACACTAAAAAGCGGTCAAAAAATTATACACATCTGAATGGTGAAATACTGCTGTAATAGTTGTAATGAAGACACACATGTAATATAAATGCAAGACGCTATGTCATTAAAGGAAACTGAGGTGGGCTTAAACTCTTATAAAAACTACAAACGATAAGCTAGTTCGAATTTCTGATAACTGGAATCTAAGTAATGTTTTGGTAAAATAAAATGAAAGAAATACATAGATTATAATGGTCAATAAAAGTTATTACGGTCACAAACATACTTCTGCAAACATTATCTTCCCCGAAAGAGGAGGATTTGAAGTATTAAAGCTGACACGAAGAGAAATGCTTTCATCTGAAAATGAATATTAATTATTATAAACCAAAATATTACAAATTATTGACCATTTTAAAGTTAACAGGTGATGGCGAAATATTAAATAAGATATTACTGCTTTGTAAAGGCTTGCGAGACATGGGATTCAAAGAAACTTATCTAAACTTCAGCTCTTACAAATTAGCATGGCCGGGGAGAGCAAATTATGGCCTCGGAGTTAATTCTGTCACGGGTTCTCTTTCAAACGTGTCGAGATATTGACGTAGACGCCAAAGGCATCTGCCGCGAGTGCCGAAGGCACGAACAATCATAAGGTGGTTTGAGGAGAGGGAGGGATCTCCCACAAGAAAAGTTTGAAATCATTTATTAAATGGAGACTTCTGGAGGCTTTTGGGATACACAAATAACGTTAATAACGTCTATTTATAATCTGCCGCATTGAAACTCAGTACTTCTGAAGAACACTGATGTATAGAGCCAAGCGACCAAATAGCAGCAAATTCGCTGTGATCTGTATAAGTGTTCAGTGCATTAATTACTTGTATTTCATATTTTTTTTCAGTCATAGCTGTACTTGATGGTCTCCCACTAGTCCTAACTCAGCAGTCCCCAACGAAACTAATGCCTGTTTATTGTGGTGATTGCTTTGTTCCTGGAACGATCAGCGCCGGCGGTAGCTTAAAGTATCACATGTATCGTATTGATTATGGCGATTGATTTATTGGACTACCGTCGGGCGATAGGTCTTTTTCAGTGGCGGACACCATTGTAAGCAGGGCATTACAGCACACGTAATAAAACTACCGCCCAAGTCAAAGCTCTCAGACGTTGCCACTCGCTATTGGTTTGTATTTTACTCTTCCAATTTTCAAGCTATATAATTTTGTTGAGTGGTGACATCGAGCTTAAACCCGGCCCAGTCAATAGAATACATGGAGGCAGTACCTGCATATCTATTATAAATTTTAATATTCGAAGCTTACGCAATAAATTACCAAACATTTTGGAAGACATTGATGATTATGATGTCATTTGTTTTACGGAAACGCACCTCGATGACAATTTTGATATAAGTAATATATTAATACCAAATTACTCCACACCAATATTTGGTTTTGTAATGGGAAGGGTAAGATTCTTGGCCCCGCCCAAAATTTCTATTTTCTGAACCGATGGTCCGTATTGAACCAAATTTGGTATGTGGTATTATTGGGTCATAAGTAACTGACTCATTCATATTTGGTATGCAACATCTCTAGGGGGTCAGATTCAAGTGTGTTCAATCCAGATCCCTAGTATATATTTGGGCTCGCTATGGTAGCCCAAATTGTTACTTAGTGCGATATGAGGAAATTTCTTGAAAAATCTTCTACAGATCCACCAGTCGGAATGCTTTCATATGTGATATACAACATTTCTACGGGGGTCAGATTCAAGTTTGTTCAATTCGAGCGCCTGGGTTAATATTTGGGCTCCATATGGGAACCTGAAATTTAACTTAATTCAATATGAAGGAATTTCTTAAAAAATCTTCTTCTTCAGATCCACTAATCAGAATGCTTTCATATTTGGTATACAACATCTCTAGGGAGTCAGATTCGAGTTTGTTCAAATCGGATCCATAGGTTAATATTTGGGCTGACTGTGGTTTCTCTTCTTCAGATCCAACAGTCAGAATGCTTTCATATTTGGTACACAGCATCTCTAGGGAAGTCAGAATCTACCGTGTTCAAATCGAGAGCCAGGGTTAATATTTGGGCTCCTTATGGGAGGTGGAATTGGCCATGTTGCTGAAGAATTGAAAATTTTGTATTCAGTTCCCTCTTGAGGTGTGTAACTAAGATTAATCCACATAAGTTGTATCAAAGGGATTCATAGGGGAGCTCTACATTTTACATTATGAGAAACTGAAGAAAAGACATGATATCCGGATTATGTTTGACACTCCTGATGGACTCAAGGATTGACAGTGTATCCTATGGAGATGGATTGCTTAATGTAGACTCATTCTTGGTGTCTGTTTGTATTGTGTTCTGTTCAAGATGAGCGTTTCAGGCCCCACGGGGCCTCTTATTATTATTATTATTATTATTATTATTATTATTATTATTATTATTATTATTATTATTATTATTATTAATAATATTATTATTATTATTATTATTATTATTATTATTTGCTGATATTACCATTTTGGGAATTCACTTGGGGCTAAACACGAAGCGACGTCGAGAGCTTGGGGTGGGGGGCACCACCTACAATACAGACTTTTCATCTCTTTCTTCTTTTTTTTTTGTTCCAAATTATACACCCTTTGATGCCATTTGTTTTGTATATCTAACCGCCATTTGTATAATCTATATTCCTGTAAAGGGGAGCGAAGGGTGTTCTAAGTGATTAGCACTTGTCCTTCAATACTTATTTGCTTTTTATTTATTGCAAATAAAAATATGTTTAGTAAAAACAAATTGACCAAGAGTTATAGATTTTGACTCCACATTTCTTGAAGTGATAATTTTATTACGTCAAATTGACTTAATAAAGTTATTACTTCAAGAATCATGCAATCAAAAATTACAACCGTTGGACAGGTGCAGAGCTACATTCACGATACAGTCCCTTCTTAACTGTTGGCACTGGAGTCAGAACGCTGGGGTGGGGACTAGACCAGACCTCGCCTAAAAATCCGTATTTTAATTTTTGTGGTTTTGTACGTCCTTTGGAAAGTCGTACCAAACCAAAAAATTAAAACTGAGTCTTTCAGCCATGTTTGGACTGGGGGTGGGAGGAGGCCGACCCCAAAAATCCTCGACTCATGGCCTATACCCGTCCCGGTGAAGTTCCGGACCACGGGGTTACTACTCCGGGCCCTCCACCCTCTCCCCGGCCTTGTAAATTATACCGACGCTGGCGCACCAAGGGTCATGACTTAAGGTCACTCTGGTTCACGACAGGTGAACTAAAATTAAGCTATACAGAGAAAATAAAAAAACAATAACATACAAAATACGCTTGAAAATCAACTGTTTCATTATTTTAGTATTGTTTTGGTTTATGCTCAATAATTATTGTTATATGATTTTGAAAAATACCCAAAAAGCGTAAATGCTGCAACCAAATTAATGTGAATGACATTTTAACAGGTACTCATTGGATATATGAAATGGTTGGAATGATCTTGAGCGGGAACACAGAGACAACAGAAACAAACAAGGAATTTCAAATGATGGATGCTGTACCAATAGATGAGTTAGAAAAGTTACCTTCTCCGCGTCTGCTGAATACCCATTTTTGGCCGAAGCATGTGCCTCGTGACATAGTGAAGAGCAAAAATCTTATATATCTTTTGCGAAACCCAAAAGACGTTGCTGTATCATATTACCATTTTGTTCCAAGCTTTAAACCTCCAAAAGGTTTCGGTATAGAGAAATACGATGGCAAGTTCGACGACTTTCTAGAATTGTTTCTACAAGGCAAAGGTAAGTTTGGTTTTTACCTTAACTTTTTTAACCCTGGTTGTACCAGTTCAATGGCAGGAATTGGAAGAGTCCATATTCATTATTTGGAGGTAGACCAATTAATATTTTTAACGACCAACCTTGGGGCTGCACGTTGAAAATATTGATTCGTCTACCCCCGCATTCGCTTTGTAGCTATCCTATTTAACGAAATTATGACGTTATATGTTCCTGGGACGGAAAAGGGGTCTTTCGGGTTTAAAGGGTTAAAACAACCAATATTAAAACTAATTTGAAAACGGAACACCCATTTCTGTGTGAGTGGACCAGCTGGTAGTATTTCCTGTATTTCCATTTACATTGTCACCACCACTGACATTGTAGTATCATATTTCGAAAACGAAGTAAAACATGGCAGTAGTATGTCTCGCACGTTTCAGGGCCCATTTGGGGGACCCGGTGGAGGACCGCGGAAGTGACGTCATGTCACGTAACCTAGTGGCGCCATGTTGTGTTGTCATGGTATTCCGCGTGAGCGGCCATCTTGAGACGTCATCCCCATAGTGATACGTGGTGCTAGTGCGCACTCGCAGCGCGTATTGTTAGGGTGATACGTGATTCCGTCGTCCATTTTGTATACTGGAGGCCGTCGTCTTTGTTTCTATCGTAGCCCGTGGTTGCTATGTTGTCCAAAGGCCTCTTATATGATAGGGGTATGTGTGGAGGATACGTTCCTTTGTACAAGAGTAATTTCCTAATCAGCAGAATAACCACAAACTACACGACAATCCCTCTAAACCACAAAAATCAACCCCAATCTACCGAAATTGACTTTATTTGAAACGAATTTCCCCCAGAATATTTTGTAGTTGAGCAGCACGTAGTGCTATAGTACCGGGAAGGCCCCGGGGGTAAGTTCTATTGAACTAAAGTAGTTTTTCTGGTTCGGATTCCCCCAGAATCCTTCTTATGACTTCTTTGATCTATTTATTCTGACTTGCCTAAACGCATTAATGTTCTATTGTACACATTACAGGTAGCACATAGGCACATGTTGGATCTGCTAATATTTGCTTATGTGAAAAGGCACAATGTGACACATTGTGCACTAGCACATAGGCACACATGGGTATTTGAGGATACATATGATCCAGCACCTATACAGCTCCTATATGGCTCCTAGCTCCTATATGGATACTTTACGGCTCCTATACAACATCTAGACCATCCACCTATCGAAATCTCCAAACCCACTACTTGTTTATGGTCTATCTGTCCTATCATTAGCTTCTACAGCAGGGTTGAGCCATTGCGGCCTTGTACCAGTACTATTGGCTACTCTATCATCCATTAATATTGACTTGTGACACTACGTCCTAGTTTGTAAAAATGTGCCCTTTTGTAAGATTCTCTACTTTTGTAATTGTCTTTGGCGGAAAATTTCGACTTGGAAATTATGTCATGTTGGGCTCCCGTGGGCGCAACAACCGACACCAACTCTGTCGTTTACTGGAAACATGATTCGATAAGAATCTACAGTGAAAACACAGCTATTGGCCCATGGGCTACCATGGATATATATCAGTGTGTGGATGACTTCGCCTCCACCCCATTCTCTAGTCCGAAATGCTTCCTACGACCCTTTATTCTTCGATATGGGTTTGTGAATTGAATTAAATAATGTTACTGTTAAACCGATGGATTTCAGGTTACGCATATCCCGTTAACTTCTTTTCACATCATAGTTAACCCTACGAGCACTGGTGATAAATGGCAGCAAATGGAGGAGTCCATATTCATTATTTGTGCATTGAACAATTAATATTTTTAACGTGCAACCATAGTAAAAATTAAAAATATTGATTGGTCTACCAAATACATTCACTTAACGACCAGCATACTTGAAATATTATAACATATCATATTTCTGGGCCAGAAAAGCTGCCTCTTGGGTTTAAACAGTTAATTTTTTCAAGTCGAATTTTTGTTCGTGAAGTGAATTGATTCTTACACATATCCTGTAGTTAGTTTATGCATGCCGTCGAACACGACTGTTCGGTAATATAAAATACCAATTCACAAAAACACTTGGGGTGAGAAAATAGGAAACTGGGCCCAGGAGTAGTATGTCTCGCATCTTTCAGGGCCCATTGGGGACCTGGTGGTGTTTGTTCACTACGATCTCTACCGTTTTCTAGTGGTTGTTTTCAAGTTTTTATCTGTCAGGTTCTTCCAGTAATGGTTTAATGGGGTGTTATCAATCCCTTTTCATACTCTCGAGTGTTTATATAAAATCAGGGAATCCAAATTTTATCGAGTCGGATAAGAATCTCATTTACGGAATCTCTTTTATAGCCTGTCTATAGATAATTTACATTGAACGCTGAAAGCATGGTACATGCTGGGAGGGGGTCATTGACACTTTCACTTTGTTTCCGTGGCCCTAAAACATAAGAGACCTATAATTACCGAACGATGAGTAAATGGGTCCGGGAGCTGTCTAATTTGCTATGTCGGAGGTGACTTACGAGCACCTGTCTTCGGTTAGTGGCGTGAATCAGGTCACATCAATAGAGACCTTTCGCATTTCTCATGTATAAAATGGCGCACATTTAGAATGATGGATACGCTAGTCAAAAACCTAAACTTCACTTCGCAAATATTCGTGGCCTCGGGTGGGGCAGCCTAATTGTCCATTATAAAACAACTGTAGCTAAGTGTTAATGCACAAGGCATGCATACAGAGAATTCGCAGGATGTACCCAAGCGCTGTTAACTGGGAGGCTATTGATAAGTTATGCATACTGTGGTGCGGCCCGTCGTTGTTATTTTTCAGCATGCCGATTGTCGCGAGAATATAACTAAATGGCCACTATACACGGTCTGCAACAGCTGAGTGCGCTGTGGTGAGAATAATGTCCACCCAACGAGACTGAAAACTATAGGACCTCACCGCATGAATCTTAAAAAAAACTGGAAACAAAACAGCTCCGAACGGTATTGTCTTGATCGTCTGGCTGCCTATTCTACTCCTGATGAAAGGTCTGCGGAGCTGAGCGACGTTGTTTGGCACGTTGAAACGCATCCTGACCCTCCTGTCCATCTCGTCCTATAAATTCTTAATCGGGGAGAAATCTGAGCTGTAGGGTGGCCAATCGAGAACTGGGACATTGCTTTGCTTATGAAAGTCACGATAAACGAAAGTAAGTCAAATCATGTTTCCCAGTCAAAAGAAGAAACTGTTAGAAAAGGGCTATAACAAACTATTACAAAGGTGGGGACCTCTTACCAAATGGCTAAAACGCTTTTTCAAAAGTGGCCATTTCTCACAAAAACTATTATAACAACATCAGTCGACAAAATTCTTCAGTGAGAACACGCAAGACGGATGACTTTTTTCGATTTTGACCGATGTGATTTTTCTTGAAACAATCAAATGCGTTTCATTTCAACTTCTTTTATCGAAAGACTCCTTCAATTTGTTGAAAATGGCTATTTCCAAAAATCTTCATTCAGCTCTTATTATTCTTTCATGTTTTGGCGGCAAAAATATAGTTTATGACACCTCATTGAACTCGTTCCAACGAGGGGGTCATAAGCTATGTTTTAGACGCAAAGGTAGAACAAATTATTTATTCAAGAATTACGTTTACAAGTGTCGTCTGCTTTGTGTGTCAGGTGCAGAATTAACAGTAGTATAGACAAAGGAAGCAGCAGTGTGTATCCACAAAGACATGTTTTGAGTGACGCAACAGAATATTCAACATATTGCCATCGCGTCCCCTGAGTTCCAATGTGTTCTATGTGCCTACTGGCACATAGAACACTTTGGAACTCGGGGGACGATCTGTTACAAAATGGAATGGTAACTGCTCCTTCAAACAACAAGTATTAGACCAATTAACAACAGAACAGAGAGAATAAGGCATTAACGTCTTGATACTTTTGTACTTCTTATGACGTACGAAATCAAACAGTGCGTTGATACTTTGTGGTCATTTGTTTTATTATTATTTTTCGATTTTTTTAACCTCAATTTCCATTTTCTCCCTAATAGTGCTCAGTGACAAGCGTTGAGCCAAATATTATCGCAGCTTAAAATATTAATATAATCCTGGTGTCAAGACTTCTTAACGGGTTGAGTGCTAAAAACCACTATCCGGGCTTTCAAAACAAATTGAGGAGACGGCTTATAAAAGCTTAAAGCTTACTGCTGAATCCTTTCAACAAATCTCGTTCTTGACTCATTACTTTAATGCATACCATTGCACTGCGCACTCTGTATGAATCATGTTGTAGTTTATTATATGTATGCATCATACTTTTTCATGAATAAATATTGTTTAAATTAAAAAAATGAGGATACCAGAGCAAAAGCCAACACTTTCCTTCATATTCAGTCAAACACAAATAATATTTTGTTTCAATAAATTTGTTTTATTACAAATTATTGGAGACTTCCTGTAATAAAACAAGTTTTGAATAAGAAATTCAGACCATCAAAAATAATCTATCGCTCACCCAGATAATCACTGATGTGAAAAATATCTTACTTGTACTTTCCGACGTTTGACGTCGCATTTTGAAAAAAACGTTGAAGAGACTGAATTCCCGGTGACATTTGAACGTCAGGATAATTAAAGTCTCAAAGGGTTAATTTAGAGATAGGTATTATAAACTATTTCAATAAAATGTGGAAAGTTCCATCGCCAATACTATCAAAATTTAAGTTTTCACTGCCGTAATGAAGTACAAAATGACGTCAAAGCTATCTACCTAAATACACATTAATAACTTTCTTGACAATTTATTTTCACATCACATCTAATTAGCTTTGAATCTGGGTTAAATGAATTTTCTGACAATTTATTTTATACATCTAGTTTGGTTTGGATCTTGGTTTGATTATGTCAGAGCTTGGGAAGACGTCTTCAAGTCAGACGAAGAAATAGATCCTATTATTGTGTACTACGAAGACATGAAACGCGTAAGTAATTAAGAAACTTTAAATCTTTTGAGATGGCATTCGTATTGTATGGTCTTGTCTACTTCCATGATATCAGGTTTATGATCTTGAAAGATTACGCGAACAACTCCACCATATCCGGTGTTACGCCCACTTTTGTAGTAGCTCACCACTTTTGAAGTAAAAATCGACCACCTTTGAAGTAACTGTCGCCCACTTTTGAAGTACAATGGGGTCTACACTTTTGTAGTAACCATGGCCCACTTTTGAAGTAAAAAGACAAGGTCACCACTTTTCGAGTAATATTTAACCACTTTTGAAGTAAAAGGATTTCCCCTTTCCCATGGTCGTTAAATTTTAAAAAAAAATTATCCAATTTTTTTTTTTATTTTTGTTTCGCATGAACCGGTCTATTCGAACTCAGATCGTAATGCTTACGCAGAACTGACCCGACCTTCCACCAGACTCGGCACTTAGTGGTCCGTGGCATCTTTCCGATCCAGTTTTTAGCTCACCTGAGAGATGATAATTTTAGAGCGCTTTACATATTACTGGAGAGCCACTGTGTTGAAAATATTGAAACTTTCAACAGTTGTTAAGGATGGTATGATGAACGTCCTGCACGATTTTTGACCCATGCAGTGAAATGGAATGAGACTATTTATGCATCAGTTAGAACTTTTCATTTTATAAGATATTTCATTTTATCATATGACTCGTCCGTTTTGTTCACTTTAAAACATTTGATATTTTGTTTTCATATTAACCAGTGATAAATAAAGCCTTCCGTCAATTTCATTGGTCAATTTCAAAACTAGACAATTTGATTGGCTGAACAAAATACAACTGGGCCACATTTACATAATTTGCATAATTAGAGTTGCGAGCTTTCATCGGTCATTTTCAAAACTGGACAATTTTATTGGCTAAACAAAATACAACTGGGTCACATTTGCGTACTTTTAGAAGGGAGAATTTATGTTATCTGTCCTATTTAGGGAGGGTTATATAGTATTAATCTTTTACCAAACGTAACGGCAAAAACCGCCTCGCGCAATACAAGAAAAACGCCATTCATTTCTTTTATATTTTCACTTTTTGCTTCCAAAACATAGGTTATGACCCTTCATTGGAACTAGCGTGTCGTGCTCGTTATACTGAGGGGTAATAACCTATGTTTTGGAAGCAAAAAATGAAAAATTTTAGTAATACGAGGATGTTTTTTCCAAGTGCCGTCTGCAACTCAAGTTATGTGATGGGTTAAAAAGTCATACTAAGTGGCTAATTTGTGCGTGTGTGTGTCATGTGATAAATAGAATACGAAATTAGTGTTTTTTCTCATATAATATTTATGAAACTCGTCCAAATTTTCCGTTTGGGCTCGCCAGAGGCTCGCCCAAACGGAAAATTCTTAGACTCGTTTCATAAATATTATATGAGAAAAACACTCATTCCATATCCTCTATTTATTAGACGGAAATTGTTACAGTTGTTGGAGATGTCATACTGAAGATCCTACACCTCGTTTTGACCTCTTACCTATCAATATAGCCATACGAATATGAATGTAACAAGAAATATTCGAAGTATGTTTATATATTAAGGTTGAAAGTTTCAACAGTGGTTGGTTCTGTACCACTTTAGAATCCTTTGCTTATCAATAGAGCCATACAAATGAATGGATGTTACAGGTATTTATCGTTTGCCCCTTCTTCGTGCTAGTTCATACAATCATGCTGAAATCTGCACCAGCTGCTGAGGCTGTTATTCCAGGATACCTTTAAATACAGCCATACATATATAGATTACCAGAAGATATATATATACTGCTGCTCTTTTCGTCTATATGACAAATTCTGAACTAAGCGGATGAGCCCCCCCCCCTCCTTCTTTCCAACCCAGGGGGGGGGGGTTGTACTATTTCATTTTTTAATAATTCGCTCTGGCCCAAATCGTATCATCACCAGGAATTCGACCCTATCAGGCTTACTCTTTTTCCAGACTATATGAAACTTGGGCATTTTGACCGCGATGGACAATTTACGGCTACCTAGAGAAGGGTGTAAGGGCCTGGTCGAGTGGTATAGTCAGGGTCGAATACTGGGTCGAATGGGTAGTGGAATTCGATCTTGGGATCACATAAACGAGTTAATGAGCGGTGGATCAGTGGCGGGGTAATGGGGAGCATAAGGGGCTGTGCCCCCTAATACATCACAACCCTCCTCCCTTCACAACTTACATCATTTTCTCAACTCATGTATATTAAGTTATATAAGAATATTAAGATTCCTATCACCATCTTAGACCTACATGGGCAGCGTGCTAAGGTTTGCCTACGCTCGTAAGTAGCCTTACTAAGACTTGGGGATTATGGTCAACCCGTTTGAAAGGTGCTATACTATATATGATAAGCAAGTGGCTCTTGGATTCTTCCTTCTCTTCCGCACTTCCGTCTTTGTCCTTTCAGTCATTTTCTGGACCCCTTCCCCTCAGAAGGTGCCTGTACCTCTTACCTTTGAATTCCTGGATCCGCCACTGGGGAAATGGGGTGTTGGGCACCTATGTCGCGAAGGGTGATTGGAACGGGGAAATGGAGTGGCGTATTTGGGTAGGGTAGCGACCGAACTATGCGGATAGTGGCTCACAAAATCGTGACAAATCGGGTTGAGTGGCAATGTTGGGGCGCTGGTCAAGTACTGGGTCGATTCCGTAATTAACTTGCCTCGGCAAGTTATTTTTCTCTCTCCGAGGCGACATATCTCGCCTCGACGAAATAATTATCTCACCGCGGCATGTTATCTCGCCGCAGCAAAATAAATATCTCGCCGAGAAGAGATATTATTTCGCCGAGGCGAGATATTATCTGGCTGTGGCGAAATAATATCGCGCCGAGGCGAGATACATATTGGCCGCTAATGTGCCTTCCACGCATCCGCACTAACTGACACGAGCTAGATAAAAAACAAATTTAATTTTCTTGGTTTAAACGCATATCCAACTGTTCTGTCATTTATTTTTTTCTTTTTTAATAACAATCGAGCATGTTAGAAATTCAACACTGAAGATATCGGCAACTGTTTTGTAATTTTCTATTACTGCAAAGCCTTGGAACTTTTATCAGCGTAAGCTTATTAATTTATTATTTATTGGTGTTTAATGTCGTATACGTTTGTATAATGGCTAATCGTGACCGTGACGGTTTTACGGGTGGAGGATGCCGGAGTACCCGGAGTGAACACCTGAGCATCGACGAGCAACTGTCAGCTCCTCAACATTCTAACTCTGCTCCGCTCAAGCAGGGTTACAGCGGTTGAAGACATGTGCACCATCAACATGCAGTACGCCTTAGTGCACGGCGTCATCGTGCCCCCATATAGGCAACCGAGATAAAGTGCCTTGCCCAAGGACACAACGCTGGTCGACCCGGACGGGGATCGAACTCGTGACCTCTAGCATAGAAGTCCAACAGTCCATCGCTGAGCCACCGAGCTCCACTTAAGCTTAAGAATTTATTAAGTTTAGCTCATACGGCCTGATCGGCTCGTGAAGCAAGACGTTTCAAATCAAACATTCGTGATTATATTTATTTTTTAAGATTAGTACACGGTTCAATAATTATTTCTCCACTTATACACATTTTTTTTAGTTACAAGTATGTAACTATAAACATTACATTCCCTTCATAAGAAATATTGCTGCTCCTAGTCATGCCAGTTAATGTTTCATAAGAAATCACCCGTATATAAATTTGCAATATATGGGAGTTTGAATTTGTGTGGACTAACCTGATATTACATAAATATATGTTCCCGCAGCAAACAGTTAGGCACAATCGTAGATGAAACAGTTTGCACCTATTCAGAGCACATTTGTTTAGCTATGCCACTTGTGAACCTGCGATTGTGCACGCTTAGGTTAGACTACAGGGGCCACATTCATGAAACCTACTTATGACACAACTTTGTCGTAGGACGATCCTATGTATTAAGTAGTGACATAAGTGGTATTCACGAAACGATCGTAATTTTGTGAATGTCCTAAATATTGCTAAAACTTAGGATTCACATGATGTAACTTAGAATGTACTTAAATATAAAAAGTTTGAATCATGAGGAAACGGTTGCGATAAATTTCATTTTACAGGCACCGAGAGATTTGCGCCGTCAAAGAGTGTTTCGTGACAGGAACAATCCTCGCGACTACATGGATGATGTAGATATTGTACAGAAATATCGGCTCAGAAGACCTGCGTCAGTTTTAACATTTTCTATACATTGGCTCTGAAAAAAAATGGAAAGCGTTCTAAAGTTATCATCTCTCGTTTGCTTCGCTGAGATGAGCTAAAAATTGGATATATAAACAGTCTTCGAATATTTCTGTTACATTCATATTTGTATGGCTATATTGATAGGTAAGAGGTCACAACGAGGTGTAGGATCTTCAGTATGACTTCACCAACAACTGTAAAAGTTTCCGTCTAACAAAATGAAATATCTCATAAAATGAAAAATTGTAACTGTTACACAGATAGTTAGTCCCATTCTATTTTATTGCATGGGTCAAAAAGGTGCTGGATGTTCATCATACCATCCTTAACAACTGTTAAAAGTTTCAGTTTCAACATTTTCTATACTGTGGATCTGAAGAAAAATGTAAAGTGTTCTAAAGTTATCATCTCTCGTTTGCTTCGCTCAGATGAGCTAAAAATTGGATCGGAAAGGTACAACGGACCACTCAGTGCTGAGTCTGGTGGAAGGTCGGATCAGTTCAGCGCAAGCATTACGATTTGAGTTCAAACAGACCGTTTCATCCAAAAAAAAATGAAAAAAAAATTGGGTCAAAATTTTCTAAGTTCAACGACAATGGCAAAGTAGAAATCTTTTTACTTCAAAAGTTGTCAAATATTACTTCAAAAGTGGTGACCTTGTTTCTTACTTCAAAAGTTGGTGATGGTTACTACAAAAGTGGAGACCTCATTTTACTTCGAAATTTTTCTTCAGAAGTGGTGAGCTACTTCAAAAGTGGTCGATTTTTACTTCAAAAGTGGTGAGCTATTACAAAAGTGGTCGATTTTTACTTCAAAAGTGGCGAGCTACTACAAAAGTGGTCAGTTACTTCAAAAGTGGGCGTAACACAGGTCCCAGGCTCTTGTTGAAATAGGAGGAGGACGCTTTGTTCTCATGTGAGATGTGTGCTGAAGGCCTTATAGGTTTCTGGATGGTTAAGAATGACAGTGACCGCGGTTGGGCAATCGTCATAGAGTGTATTGTTCGAGAGATCAAATTCGGCTCTTACTTCATTTTAGTCAATTGGTCGGATTGGACTTTGATTATCCAAAAAAGTGAACGTCTCTTCGGAGCAAGGAGTAGTCGCTAAACTGGTCAGTCTGTTATAATCTCCATCTTTGCTTTATATTATACTTTCTGTGAATAATTCGATGTTATTTCCAATCACCCTGGCTGCAGTGTCTGATGAGTAACAACTATTTTTTGTACAATGATCTTCCTCATTTGATGTGGCCAGTCTATCGACTGCTCTCCCAGCATAACGCGCCCTTACTTTGAACTGCTCTCTAGACTGAATAGTGGAAGAAAACTAAATGGACTGCAATCTCCCCAGAGCCGGTCCCAATCCCTGGTTGAGAAAGGGAAGGAGGCGTTGGTTCTCCCGCGAGGGCGTCCCGTACGCCCAGGAAGAAGAACTCCTGGTAGTTGAGGACAAACAGTGACCTGGTTAGGACAGGCTCCATTTTGGTTATCTCAGTCCAATACACTGCTTTGACCCTCACTTTGACCATAGACGGTTGGTCGGGTGGACCAGGTCTGGCCAATCGGGTGCCCCATTCCCTCAGAATGGGTGTCACGCCGAGGGCGTTAGGGGTTTATTCAACCAGTTGTTTTCTTTAACCCACGTTTATCATTGTCAACGTGTACCATCTTTTAACATGTCGGAACTTTCGAACATGTTCTTTTTTATTGAAAAGTCTGACTTTGTTGTGAATATCAATTTGCATTGAACTATATCACAAACTAATTGGTTGAACACTCGACAGGTCAATCTGTCATTGGTATACGTATGCATTCCCCTTCCAGTGAATGCTTTCCATGTACTTCTGGTGTTGTTTGCTAGATATCCGCAGCTTAACCCCCTTGGTTGGGCTCGGAATAAGGGTGATAGTCGTAGAATGACGGACAATATAATACACTATTTATTATGTATTTATTTATTTATTGGTGTTTAAGGTCACATACTTGTGCACAATGGCTAATCATGACCGTGACAGTTTTACGGTTGGAGGAAGCCGGAGTACCCGGAGAGAACCACCGAGCAACGAAGAGAAGCTGTCATCATAACTCCGCACTGCAGCAAAGGCAGGGTTAGATTGGTTGATGTGCAGTACGCCTTAGTACACGGCGACATCGTGCTCTCATGTGGACAACCGAGGTTAAGTGCCTTTCCCAAAGACACAACGCGGGAATCCGAATCGATCGCTCAGACGGTCACCTATCCGATGATTAACCGAGCTCGACGTTGCTTAACTTCGGTGATCTGACGAGAACCGGTTACCGCAACGCCACCGCGCCCCCAATATAATACACGACGATGGTTACAAAACTACCACAAACTACCGTTGTGACTGAAACTGGCTCTGATAGTGACATAGATGGTACATAATCTACAAGCACAAATTTCTTATAATACATTGAAGAGACTAAAATAAAAAAAGAGGATAAAAAATATAAAATTAACTGCAAGCTGCAGCCGCACGACTGCATCTTGCAGTTATTTTTATCCTCTTTGTCTCTTTTTATTGGGCTTTTCCTCTTACTCAAAACTGTATACAAAGGCGTTGCCATGTGGTGAGGATTCTCAGCATTAAGCGATTTACTGTCATGCTACATATGCTGCATGCATCATAGCAGAATGAATCCGTTGAAACTCTTTAACTCTGGGTCACCTGAGCTCCAAACCAATCAGCATGCATCATGCATGCTGATTGGTTTGGACGCTCAGTTGACCCAAAGTTAAAGAGTTTCAACGGATTTATTCTGCTCTCGGTTCAGTAGCGGGCACCCCCGGACCGCGGTACGGGGTTACTACCCCCCCCCCCCCCTCGACGGCCCTGGCTACTATTTCTGTAATACTCAGCCTTGCACATTATGTTATTCTTAAATTTTATAGTAGAACAAGTAAGTATTTTCCCCAAAATGCAAGTGAAAACGTCTAGACAAAATTCAAATTTGATTGAAGGTAGCAACTGCACGTGCGATTATTCAATTTAAACGAGGACATTTTGTACCTGCACTCAATGTCGAGGTCAATGTTTTGATAACAGTAATTAAATGATAAATAAATCACCAGCTCAACAGAATACATTAGACCAGATTCTTTTTACAACACTGATATGTTTATATAGGCCTACCTTGCGTTAAGACCAGATTCTTTTTACCATACTGATATGTTTATATAGGCCTACCTTGCGTTAAGACCAGATTACTACTACCATATTGATATGTTTATATAGGCCTACCTTGCGTTAAGACCAGATTACTACTACCATATTGATATGTTTATATAGGCCTACCTTGCGTTAAGACCAGATTACTACTACCATACTGATATGTTTATATAGGCCTACCTTGCGTTAAGACCAGATTACTACTACCATACTGATATGTTTATATAGGCCTACCTTGCGTTAAGACCAGATTACTACTACCATACTGATATGTTTATATAGGCCTACCTTGCGTTAAGACCAGATTACTACTACCATACTGATATGTTTATATAGGCCTACCTTGCGTTAAGACCAGATTACTACTACCATACTGATATGTTTATATAGGCCTACCTTGCGTTAAGACCAGATTACTACTACCATACTGATATGTTTATATAGGCCTACCTTGCGTTAAGACCAGATTACTACTACCATACTGATATGTTTATATACGCCTACCCTGTGTTAAGACCAGATTACTACTACCATACTGATATGTTTATATAGGCCTACCTTGCGTTAAGTCCAGATTACTACTACCATACTGATATGTTTATATAGGTCTACATTGTGTTAAGACCAGATTACTACTACCATACTGATATGTTTATATAGGCCTACCTTGCGTTAAGACCAAATTACTACTACCATACTGATATGTTTATATAGGTCTAACTTGCGTTAAGACCAGTTTACTACTACCATACTGATATGTTTATATAGGCCTACCTTGCGTTAAGACCAGATTACTACTACCATACTGATATGTTTATATAGGTCTAACTTGCGTTAAGACCAGTTTACTACTACCATACTGATATGTTTATATAGGCCTACCTTGCGTTAAGACCAGATTACTACTACCATACTGATATGTTTATATAGGCCTACCTTGCGTTAAGACCAAATTACTACTACCATACTGATATGTTTATATAGGCCTACCTTGCGTTAAGACCAGATTACTTCTACCATACTGATATGTTTATATAGGCCTACCTTGCGTTAAGACCAAATTACTACTACCATACTGATATGTTTATATAGGTCTAACTTGCGTTAAGACCAGTTTACTACTACCATACTGATATGTTTATATAGGCCTACCTTGCGTTAAGACCAGATTACTACTACCATACTGATATGTTTATATAGGCCTACCTTGCGTTAAGACCAAATTACTACTACCATACTGATATGTTTATATAGGCCTACCTTGCGTTAAGACCAGATTACTTCTACCATACTGATATGTTTATATAGGCCTACCTTGCGTTAAGACCAAATTACTACTACCATACTGATATGTTTATATAGGTCTAACTTGCGTTAAGACCAGTTTACTACTACCATACTGATATGTTTATATAAGCCTACCTTGCGTTAAGACCAGTTTACTACTACCATACTGATATGTTTATATAGGCCTACCTTGCGTTAAGACCAGATTACTACCACCATACTGATATGTTTATATAGGTCTACATTGTGTTAAGACCAGATTCTTTTTACCATACTGATATGTTTATATAGGCCTACCTTGCGTTAAGACCAGTTTACTACTACCATACTGATATGTTTATATAGGCCTACCTTGCGTTAAGACCAGATTACTACTACCATACTGATATGTTTATATAGGTCTACATTGTGTTAAGACCAGATTACTACTACCATACTGATATGTTTATATAGGCCTACCTTGCGTTAAGACCAGATTACTTCTACCATACTGATATGTTTATATAGGCCTACCTTGCGTTAAGACCAGATTACTACTACCACACTGATATGTTTATATAGGTCTAACTTGCGTTAAGACCAGATTACTACTACCTTACTGATATGTTTATATAGGCCTACGTTGCGTTAAGTCCAAATTACAACTACCATACTGATATGTTTATATAGGCCTACCTTGCGTTAAGACCAGATTGCTACTATCACACTGATATGTTTATATAGGCCCACCTTGCGTTATGCATAACAAATGAAACAAAGAAACACACAGCTGAGACACTGCTATAAACTCCAGCTGTTTTAGTACAATCGGATCAATGAATGAGCGTTACGTCGTGCACATCACAAGAACGCAATACCATGACGTCATGATCACCATTCACAGAGAAATTAGTTCATAGACACTGAGTTCTTGTCAGGAGAAACACCGTTCAGAATTGTAGCCAATCCCTTGCTTAAGCGTGTGAAGACAGGGAAGAGCATTGAAGATAAATTAGTTATTCCCACAACATCTCGACCATGTCTCTGGGGCATATATCGACTCGGCCTAACGGACTCCTCGATATACGCCCAGAGATGAGGTCTCAACTTCAATACATCATATCGGAAAGCCACATGTCGTAATAACCTATATATATTCTATATGATCATGCCGCAATCTTAACAACTGTACATTTGAAAAAAATGTATTCTTGTTTGTTGTTTAAAGTTGTACAACTTAGACCACCTTTGCATCTCAAATGGCAAATAAAATGTGTTTAAACTAAACTATCCGCCCGTAGTACTCGCACCTAAGCAAACACATCCGTACCTAACAGAAACCAGAATATACAGACATCCTTCCAGAAGACGAAGACAATGTGAAAAATGCGTTAAAACTGGGATACGAGCGAGAACAGTAATATACATGTATATACAAAACCGAAGTTAGAGTGGAGAACAGTCATTGACTGGATCTTACCACGAGAGTACACCCAAGCACCATATAAAGCTATCCTTTGCCCTCGCATTCACAACACTGATACAAATACTGGAAGACGGCTTCCTGCAGACGAAAAGAACGACGGAAATGCGCAGGACATGACATATATATGACACGGGTTTCATAAAATGTGATCGGCTAACAAAAGTAGCATTATAGATATAAAATATTTGCTCAAGACACAAATACTCCTCTTAAAGCCTTGCATAGTTGTTATAATTATAGGATTTCTTCTTGATATTTGCTATACTTAAACCATTTGACATTTCTGCTGTGTTTTCACACAGCGGCTGCCTGCCACTCAGTATGTATTCTAATAACTCGAGATTTAGTGTAAAAGCATCGGTTTCAGGATACAGTCAGCGAACTTAAACGAGTGGCAGACAGAATTGGTATCAGTCGTTCAGTAGAATTTCTTGAGAAGGTTGCTGCTACTTGCAAAATTAATAAAATGCGGGAGAACAACGAAAAACGTCCAGATATTTTAAAGGAGTTTACAAATGATGGAAGATCATCAGTATATAGGAAAGGTATGTAGAAATGTAAATTCAATCTCAAAAGAACTGACTAACCACCAGCACTTAAGTTCGGATATTTGTTTGGTGCAGTGTGTGTTGAGGTTTTGGTTTGTGAAGAATCTTGGTGATACAAAGATATATGCACCAAATCAAATTGCACAAGAATTCAATAAGTTTTTCGACAACATTGGAATTCAGACGTCAAACCAAATATCCAAACCTGGTAAATCATTTGCCGAGTTCTTGAATTCTTCTTTTACGGGAAACTTTTTTATAAGCCCTACATCATCTACCGAAATCTCAAATATTGTAAATACAATGAAACCTAAAGTAAGTCAGGACTGTGAAAATATAACGACCAGTATTCTGAAACATTCAATAAATTTAGTCGCTACTCCACTTGCGCACATTATGAATAATTCATTCAGTCAGGGAATAGTACTAGACAGAATGAAAATTGCTAAGGTTATTCCAGTCTTCAAAGCAGGTGATGAGAATAATTTTACAAATTACAGGCCAATCAGAACTTGCCTGTTTTTTCTAAGGTTCAAGAAAAGCTAATGTCTATAAGACTTGTAAACTTCTTAGATAAATTTGAAATTCTCTATCACCACCAATATGGCTTCAGGAAGCACCATAGTACGCTGCACCCTGTTATGCATCTATTACAATATGTAGCCGAAGAAAAGAATAAAAATAGTAACGAAAGTACACTTGCCCTATTTCTGGATATTTCGAAAGCTTTTGACACCATCAGCCATGAAATACTACTTCAAAAATTAGAATACTATGGTATAAGAGGGAATGCGAACAACTGGTTTAAGTGTTACTTACAAAATAGGAATCAGTATGTCTCTTTTGGTGACAGTATCACCAAAATCTATCTAGACTAAGATGCGGAGTACCACAAGGCTCAATACTAGGGCCTATTCTTTTCCTCGTATACGTAAATGACATCTGCAATTCAACGAAACTAAATCTTTTATCCTTTGCAGATGATACTTCCACATACAAAGCTGCAGCAGAGTTAAACAAGCTTGTGTCAGAATTTAATGAGGAACTTCAAAAATATTTGACTGGTGCGCATCCAATCACTTAGTCTTGAACCCTAAGAAAACTAATTATATTGTCCTTAATCCATGTCAAAAAAAAGAATGTAACACTCCAGAATATTAAAATAAATAATCATATTATTAATACCGGTGAGCGTGCTGACAAGGATAAGTCTATAAAGTTTCTTGGCATATCTATTGATGAAAAATTATCTTATAACGCCCAGATATCTCAGATCTCCTCGAAAGTCGCTCTTGCGAATTATGCCCTCAATAGAGTGGAAAATATCCTTCCTCACAAAGTAATGAAAACCCTATACTTTACACTCATACAAAGTCATTTTATCTATGGAATTCCCTTATGGGGTGCCTCAAAAGCCTGTAAAAGTCTTTATAAATTACAAAAGCGATCAATACGAATCATAAACAACAAGAAGTACAATGCTCACACTGACCCTCTTTTTATTAGTGATACATGTTTCCTTATTTATGTTCGATTGGCTAAATGGAAACCTACCAAAGTCCTTTGTTGACTTCTTTTCTACTATAAATAATGACTATATGAATACACGCCAAACAGGACTCATACGTAGCCATAGAACTAGAACCAAAGCGCCCGACAACCTGCCTGTCTTTGCTTTTCCGAAACTGTGGAATGGATTAGATATATCCATCCGAGAAACAAGAAATAGGAAAGAGTTGAAGACAAACCTTATAACAAAAATTTTTTCCACTTATTCAGATAATACTTCCTGTTCTAATCCCTACTGCCCGGACTGTGTTACTTAGTACACCCCCGAACCTTAAAAACACCCAGAATGCAACCTATTTGCTTTCTTTTCTCAGTTTATGCCCACAAGTAATAATATTAACTTTCCAGAAATATTATAGTATTACACTAGTATAAACAATACAAGGTGCCCACCTCCCCGTGACCCTGGTGATTTCTGGACGTATCACGAGCAACAGTTTGTTTCTTGAGAGACCCGATGAATTTCGTCACCCAACTTAATGAAATTCGTCTCTTTCACCAGAACGACCTGGGATTAATCCTCAGTGAGTTTACCGTCTACCAGCGCTCTTGCATAGAGGTCAGATATGGTGGAGAGTTTAGCCTCTGCCAACGCACTGATGGTATTGTGCTTCTTCGCCTTCCTTGCGAGCAGGCGGCTGATAAACTTCCCGCATACACCTATTAACTCACATACGCCAGCGGCGGCTTTCGACCCTACAATCGTAGAAAACAGTCCAACCCGCCTACCCCAATGCTCACGCTGATTGTGGTTAGAGACGTTTCGATAAATCTGCGATATTAACCCCCAATTCATATTTCTTGCTGAGGGAGCGTCTGTGGTCACATTTTTCCGTTAGGCGGGCTTTTATATCTCCGATCTTCTGAATGCGAAAATCATTGCCAAGTTCTGGATATGGACCCATTGTCGTTATACAACTGTGTTAATGTTCGTACTGGAGTGTCTTTAAATAGTCTTCAGACAGTCGTATCGCGGAAACCACCCGTAAACGCTTGAACCTTGTCTGCCCAAGGTGAATATAGTATTAATCGCATTAGCTGGGAACTTAGTATCTGTTATTTTGGTGTTCCACACCATTCAGTGTTACGATAATCTGGGGACTGCCAGCACCTCGTATAATAACTACAGTCTCTTTGACCAAATGCCTGCGGTTCAATTTTAGGCTATTACCTTGCAGCACGGGGACGGAGTCACGAGGTGGGGACCGAAGGACTACATGAACTATTATGGTGGTGACGGCACCAACTTCTATGCGATCAAACTCCGATAATAGCTTAACAGATCTCGGTTTTGAGTCTGTATCCATCACATACAACGCACTGGTCAAACCCTGAACGAAGACAAGCTTCTTTCCAAACAGAATAAGGGTTGCTATGGCATTTCCAGTGTTCTGGAGCTTGCGGAACCTGTGACTTCGCCCGAGCATGATGTAGGGTTGGACTACCTTGAAATCAAGTTCCCACCCACCCGCATCTGCGATAGGGTCCCTGTATGAAACCCACTGATTTTCGCCTATCGATAGGAGTTTGTAGAGCTTTCATAGTGTCGTACCAGACAGATCAAGATTACCCGGTTCCGTACATTTGGCTAGTACAGCCGCGACAGCCTTCTGTGTGACATCCTCAGGTATCGACCACCCACGAAACGGAATGCGTGTAGCTCGTCTTCTACCCCTGGACCCCAAAACCCGAAGTAATCCCGAGAACGGCTAGCATCCCAACCGCGGAAGCGTCCCGTGAGACCTCCTTTCTCAGGTAGCGCCAACCTGCGAAACGGACTTCACGCCATGTGTACCTGGTCCTCCGCTATCTACCAAGCTTACGAACGTGTAGCGTCACTGAGATACATTCTGGTTCAATATCATCACCTTTTGTGTCCAACACTCTAAACGAGAGTTGGGTTATGGGGCCTGATACAAGTTTTTGTATTGCAGATGCGGAAATGTCTCGTCCGGCCACTTCCACATTTTTCGTTGTCACGGGCACACTTCTCAGTAATGTGCCTGGCTGCTCGTTGAGAGTATTTTCAGTCGTGCTGATTGCCGAAAGATGGATGTATATCTCTCAGTAGAAAGCAATTCTCGGTAGTACATTGTGTTTTCCCGGATTATACTGTTAGAAAATCTCAAAGTATCCCCAGCGCTTTTAATTTGAGCTATTTGGTTTACTTGATTCTGAGACGACAGGAAGGTCTATGAAGGTCCAGATCGGCTCCGAGGTTTTGAAATACATCCCAATTCAGCTCGCAAACATTATAGTGAACCATCGGGTATTGCTACCTCTTCTTCCCTAGTGCACTTGCTCACACAGATTACATGGTTGCCGAACGCAGCGCTCATATTAAACCAGCGAGGCTAGGGCACATTCAAGTTCTCCACACAAAGACTCGAGTAAGTCCACGTTTTGGACGTCAGTTAATGTTATATACATTGTAGGCTTGTTTGCAAACAAACACGAGCGCAGTTGGAATGATGGATGAAGAGGCCTTTACTTTCAATAGGAATGCCAATTATCAAGCGGGAAGGGTCTTCTGTGGCATTACAACCCTAGGGGCTACACAGTTGCTGTTGCGACGCAACTGCTAGATCGTCGTGCAACATGCATTATCGCAACAGGCACACGGAGGGGCCTTTGAGGTCAACTTCCCAGATGTGTTCCAGAAGTACCGTGTTCCGCGCGTGACCAGTGACGAGCTACTGCAGGCATGGAACAACACCACAAGCGCAATGCAGTTCTGGAAGAACCAGGTCAACTTTGCTGTTTGGTGTGCTACAACTGGATGCGGTGTATTGAAAGAAGATCACGTGGTTGTAGCCGATCCTCTAATGAAAGCTCTGTACACCTTCCATGTCTACTTCCAGATCCGACCAATCTTGGCTGAAATTCAGGCACCGCTGCCCCAAGATCGAGCATGGGAAAGATTGAACAACCCTTATGACAGGAGGGCATATGGACGTATTTGCGGAAAATTCGGTGTGCTTCCAAATACTGATTGGAAGAGGCACTGCAGAAAACAAGTGTTTGGGTAGGTATACAACTCCTGGACAAACCAGGGCGAGCATGTAATGGCATTTAACCATGGGGTGTATGATCACAGGTTTATGTGGTTCTCCAAGACCACCGTTCGAGTGTACAAAAACACCACATACTCGTCGACTAAATAGAACAGGACCGCGGCGTATGCATGGACGACGTTTATTCTCGATAAGTCAGAGGGTTTCACTCAGCCCGGTGTTGAGAGGCTGGGCGACTCGATTCGCACCTATGTTTGGGCGATCCTTGGATCTCTGGCCCAAACTTGGACACGCATCTTGGGAACGGGCACATCTTCTGATGCGCAAAAACAATTCCCGGCAGATGTCAAAGATGCCCTTTCATCCCCAGTTGATCTACCATCATCAGTCAAGCGCTTTCAGGACGTCCTACAGTTTGCGGGTTCCAAGGCAGATTTCCTGTTCGGGATCGGCCAGTATACGGCCCCATCAGATATATTCAACTCACTGAAAAGGTGGAAGGGTACAACAATAAAATCGTCGTGGCTTCCCCAGACCAAAAGTTGGGTGTGAATAATGGTACATCTACATCTGATGGAACAGCTGCACCGGATGGGGACTCAGGCCCACACACTCGGCGATGGGGCGTCCGGCACACTCGTCCTTCATCTTGCCCAAGACATTGTATAGCGGGTGATCCTTTGGGTAATCGGATGTGTCAAAGCATCTGTGCTGGTCCTCGGACATGTCCTTGTACACGTTCTCTGTCTGGATCCCGAGGAGAGGAGGAGGGAGTCTGTGTCCGCGTATAAGAGCTGGCAGTGCTCACCGTACCGCTTCTTCATATGGTTGTTGTAGAAGTCATACATGAGGTGCTTCGAGAAGTCAAGAATACTCATCCCAACGTAAACTGGGCGGCTGAGGACCAGACGGTTCTTATGGGCCTGAATCGCCGCGAGGTTATCATCGAAGATATTGGCCCGTGCAAAGGCTGGGCTGACAATTAGACGCCGTATCTTGTCATCCTCGTCGCATCAGCTTAACGTTGACCCTCTTGCCGAGGTTCTCCATAGTCTTCCCAAACACACTGTTGTTCATCAGTTTGTATAAATCCTTTTCGAAGTCACAGGGTTCCTTTTTCCGAAGCTCGGTATTCATCCGAATGTATGGCTGCATCCGGGGGTCTGCTCGGAGCGAAGGGCCGATGAATCTTCTTCAGGCGAATGCCGAAGGAGAGGTACAGCTGCAAATTACGGTAGTGGAGTACATACCAGTCCTTGTCGCGGAGGTTGTGGACAAGCTTTTCGTCCTCGGTAGGCGCCACCCCTTCGCCGAGGAAGTCCTCTGGTACTCCGACATCCACTCTTCCTGAACCACCATGCGCTCCGGGGCCAGCGGGTAGGCGCTGTGCGCGACGTGGAGCTCTACACGGTACTTCAGGTCCACCTCGAGGATGAAGCCCCCTGTGCTGTCTGCGAAATGCTCTGTTATGAACTTGAAAGGTGCCCGCAGTCCTCCGCCCATCTGAAGCTGCAGGTATACAACGGCTGGCTCATTGCCCAGCCATACATGTCGTTTGCGTCTAGGTAGAGGTTGTAACGGTTTGGCTTAGAAGGGTCGTAGCCCTCTACCAGGGGTTGTTGGCCCTAACGTATGTTTTCGACACCATGGAGATACCAACACCCATCCCCTTCTCGTTAAAGAGGTACTCGGTTAGCAGCTCGAGTTCCACTGTTTTCTTGAGCAGCGCCGGGACTGGTGTAGTAGTGTGTGGGGTCCAAACCGTACTGCCGCATGCAGGTCTTCCGAATGGTCAGAAAGTCGCGCGCCAGAAGGAGAACGTCCGTACGGTTGTAGAGGTCGTGGTAGTCCCCCAGGGTGCGACAACTGAATGCCTCCCATACCTTCTGTGCAAGGTCGTAGTCATCCTCGCCGCTATGTTCGTCAGACAGCTTGCTGTAGAAGGCCTCCTTTGGTGGGAGCTGGGGCTCTGGGAAGTGCTCCCAGGAGTCCATGTACTCATACGGATAGACGCCTTTCCGCAGCAGAAGCTCGCATTTTCTCTGCCGGGCTCGTACTGTGCCGTTATTGGGAGGGACTTGTTGGCTGCTACGAGTTTATCCAGGGATGCCAACAGGAACTGTGTACTGTCAATGAATCGGATCTGTCCGAGGAAGAAGAAGATGTACTTCTCCGTGTTGTTTGGGATGCAAGTTACCCTGCCTTCTACTTTCGAGCGGGCCTGCATTAGGAGATGTGATTCATAGCCCTGCAGGTGGTGGAAGACGACCGGTATGGTCGTGGTTTTAAGAAACAACTGCAACTTTAGTTTGGAGGCATTGTGGGCGGGACCTCGGTACTTCCCGGTGATATAGCAATGATCGTGGACACTATCCAGTTGCCCTGCAACTACAAGGGCATTGTCGCACACATGGCAGCTGGTGGCTGTGTTGTAGTCTGTCCAATCATCTCGGGTCATCCGCAGGGCTTTGGGGTTGGTAAGCACCGCCTTGATCTTGCTCCCCTCTTCCCGGACTGCCCTGTGGAAATGCTCCGCTGTATTGGGCTCTCGGTATTCCACATGTGGCTCTGTTTGGGCACTGAAACGCACGACGACGTAGCAGAAGCTGCACGCCTCATTGCTGCTGTGTTATTCTTCGTGGGGTCGAGCTCTGGCCCCGCGATCTTTGCTATGAGGGCCTCAAAATCGGCGTCGATAACGAAGGGACCTGGGAGCTGTTTATGATAATCTTTGAAAGTCAGTTTATTCTTACCCTTTTCAGGCATCTCCACTCTGACAGCCATCTGCTCGATCCCACGACAGTCTGACTTGTGAGCCTCCAAACAAATCCTCTCCGGAGTAGGGGGTTGACAGGCACCTATCACAGAAGTATTTGCGCTCCCGGTGCTTGCTCTGGTCATACAAGAGCCTGCTGAGATCCTTGATCCAGGTGTAGTGGAATTTGCCTGCCTTCTCGATCAGCAGGAGATTAATCCTGCGCATGTCAGCAGGTTGCCTGCCGAGCCAATGGATGACGATACCCTTGCCCTAGCCGAATACGTTGATGGCGAGACTGATCTGTTTGTCGGCCTTCTGGATTTGGGAGATGGGATATCGATCACTGTGAAATCTAACTCATCGTTTATTGGATAACACGTTGGCCTATCGACATGGTTTGCTATCGGGAAGAGAGTAGACCATAGCGCCCAACGGAGGCATTGGTCATCCTTGCTCTTTATGTTTACGACCGCCTTCTTGTGTCTCACTGTCGCTGGTAGTGGGATGTAGGAGCACCCCTCTCAGGGGTTGATATCGGGCTATGACCAGCCAAAGAGTCCTCACTCCGTTGACCACCCAGTCTGAGCCTCTTTATGACCACTGTTCGAGCGTCGTCTGGATGCGGTGGAAGGCCCTGTCTAGTGCCTCGTTGATCTCATGGGCCTGCAGAACAGCTTCTTGTTTATGACGAAGCACATGGTCTGTGAGCTCCTCCCTGCTATCAGGATTGTCTTTGCGTAGCTGGATCTTAAGAGCAAGCTGGAACTTTACTCCGTTGAAAACTAGAATCTCTTCCCTGCGTTTCTGGGGAATCTGGGGGCGCACATCCTCCAAGAAAGCTCTTCAATCTTCACCGAGGGAATGCGAACGATATGATCCAAGCTAGGGAATATTCATCTGCCAACTCCGCAGGTATTTTCCGATCACCCATGGGGTCTGTCTGAAGGCTAGCTCATCCGTCTTTAGTCGTTCCGACGTTTCGAACAGCTCCAGAATCTCCTTCTGGTAGTCCTGGGTTGTTCGGAACGTTTTGGAGAGAGGGATTGAGAAAAACCCCTCAACAATGGCCTTCCTTTTTTTCTCTCAACGCTCACCCACCTTCCGGGTGGAGGGGAAGGTCGATCTCTCCCTGGAAGCAGAGGACTCAGCAAGCGCATCTTCACTGCTTCTAGGATGGCTTCATCCAGAATGTTTTTCACAACACTCTGGACTGGTTCCGGAGTTTGCATTTCAGCCAACAGCTGGTAGATGTATTCATCCATACTCGCCATGTTGTAGATGGGTATTTCTTTTAGTAAAGGGATTTCTAATAGGAAATTTGCAATGGGTCTATTACAGCCAGGCGGCGAAACTCTTCTTCAGTGACCCTCTGCTTTCGCCGCTGCTTTCGCTGCTACTCATCGGCCTTCTCGTTCTGATATCCACAACCCCGACACAGCGAGGAACGGTAAGTAACACCCTCCCACATCCCCGGCAGGGTTTCATGCAGCCCCCACTCTGGATCCGAGCAAGATGGACTTTACAATACTCTTTCAGACAACTCCGGCCGCAGAGCTTCGTGGAGCTCAGAGTAAGGCACTGACAAGCGTTTTTCCCTTCATTGTACCCCAGGTATATTTGTGGCAATGGATACCTCTAAAAGGTGGTTATGGCGTAGAGCCCGGCCTGCCTTCGAGTAGTGAACGCCCTCTGACGTAATCTTGATGATGAAATTTCATTTTATGTATGTGGACGCCCTTCGACGTACATAATTATTTATGTACGTGCACGAGATTTGGTTGCATCTGCCCTGCGGGTAGGCCGCCGCCCCCGCCAGGGAGTGCGGCTGGCCCTAGGTGGTAAACTGGTCCAAAGACTCCATGCTGTATACTACTACGTAACGAACGTCTGGGTACACCCTCCCATTTGCTTACAGCCCTACCCAACCCAAACCTACAGCACATAGCACTAGATTTACATCACAGGCGGCTGGACGCATAATTGAATGGCAGTATCACATTCACACACTGTTTACTGGCTATTTCAATTTTTTTGTTTTTTTTTTTCAATTCTAATTTACACACCTGATGCCAACGATGTCAATTTTACGTTTTTTTAAATACCTTTTATTTTCAACCTCATTTTCGTCTTTCGAGATGTTTGAAATATAATCACCACACAAAACCATATATAAAACTCGTGTGCCGTCTTCGGAAATTCCCAGCGGTTATGGTCGAACTCGGTGGTCAAATCGTATGGGTAAAAGATCAAAAATTAAAATATGTCAAAATTTTTGGAAATTTTAGTATGATGTAGAGCTCACAAAAATAAGAGAAATTTTGAGAAGCTGCTCCCAGAAGTTTGGCTTCAGTTTACTGTTAACGACGGAACTGTTATTCCAGTGTAACATTCGCTCGGCTTTAAAGCGACAGGAAACGACGTGGGAGCGTTATCCATCACCGTAATAAGTTAAAAGGCAGTGTACATATTTCTCATCGTTGTTGAACCCACTCGTTGATGGACGTGTTTCGTTGAATGACTTCTGGTCTGAGCATTAACTTTCGATGTCAACATAATCCAGTTTATTATTTATTATTACGATTTTCTTTCCCAGAATCGCCCATTATCGAACTCGACATTATGGCTTCAGACTTGGCTAATATGACGTCAATCTCGAACGATATGAACCAAGCTAGAGTTGTCCCCTTGATTTGTTACTAGGCGCAACCATTTTTTGACAGCGAATTTGTCCGCAGTTATTCATCGAACACGATCAGGAAAATTGACGTTACCAGGCTTGATGAAGAAGGTTAAAGCTGAGGTTTTGTATGTTTAGGAATTAATGGTAGCAATAAATCAATATTAGTAGGATTAACCCATTGAACCCAAGCGTCCATTTTTCCGGTCAGGAACATATTACGTCATAACGTCATTAAATAGGATGGCTGTTCAGTGAATGTGTGTGGTAGACCAATCAATATTTTCAACGGACAGCCCCGAGGCTGCACGTTGAAACTACTGATTGAGAAACTCCAAATGATGAATATGGACTCTTCTAATTGCTGCCACTGAACTAGCATGGAAGATACCACCAGAGTTCAAAGGGTGAAGAAAAAAAGAAGAGAATAAAACAGGAAATTGTACGCAAATTATAATTCAGAGTCGTAAGCGGAGTTTCGTCAAAATGGGAGAGGCTGCAGTCAGATCTCCGAATTTCGCGGTTTCCTCATTGGGCAAGATGAGACGTTCTTGTGCCTGAACTGTGGGAAGAGGAAACTGCGAACTTGGAGTTAGATAACTGTCAGGTTAGACTTCCAGTTGTCAACAAAGCAAACGAGAAGTAAATAATGAGAAACAATAACACTGTCGGAAAACTGTAACAGACCTGAACCCCATTTTGTAATTAGTAATTATTTGTGTTCGTTTAACCCTTTGAACCCCAGTGACCGTTTGTCCGGCCCAGAAGCATTGTATGCCATAACTTCATTAAGTCGATGGCTGCTGAGTGAACGTGTGGGGTAGACCAATTGATATTTACGTGCAGCTCCACGTCTGCACGTTGGAAATATTAATAGGTCTCCCTCCAAATAATGAACGTGGACTCTTCCAATTGCTGACATTGAACTGACATGGAAGATACCACCAGGATTTAAAGGGTTAATAAATGAAGTGGCTATTACGTGCTTAGTTTCATACCGTACGAGATGTGAACCCTCGATAAATTTACATCAGCATTCGCCTTTCTATCTAAGGCTGATGTGAAGTTACCTCGGGCTGATACCTCGACTGATATGAAACTAAGCAGGTAATAACCTCTAAGTGTTCAACAATACCCCGTACAATAATGGCAATGAGAAAGATTAACCACGTGTGGAATCTGGCTAGAAAGCATCTGATTGGTAGTTGATGTTATGACGTACATGGAATGCTTCAACGCTAAACAGTGTCCCACAAGAAAGTAAACAGACCACAGGAGGTGATATTTTCTTTAATAATCTAAACTTGATTCACTTAATTCAAGTTCCATCGTGATATATACACACAACAACACATGTGTGTGAATGGGTTAATCGATATGGCACGAATGCCAGTGCGGAAGGATAAAACGAGAGAGCGCAGGCAAAAGTGCGTCGTTCGTGTTTATTACACGCCATCAACGTCTGTGAAAGCAATAATTAGGACACTCAGCAATTCACTTGACAACTCGTCCCCTGATTTCCAGTGTGTTCTATGTACCAGTTGGCACATAGAACACATTGGAACTCAGGCGACAAACCATCAACAAAACGAACCCATTTTATCGCCAGCCAAATTTGCGAGGGGAACCCGCGTTACTATTTTTACTCATCGCTAGCGATTCAAATTGTAATTGTACTGCACGATTTGTAGAAAATTCCAGTGAAACTTTGCTTCTATTTAAAAATAATCCGTCTACGATTTCCGTTTGGCACATGTGTGCGGAACGGATTTTCATTTTCCGCATGGTTTATTGTTTCCTGAAGATGGGGATTTCATAGAACAGGCGTGTAATAAAACTACAGAGCACCACAACTCCGGCAGAGTCTGAGAGCAGGAATCATCGACCATGGTACGCTTTTTCCATTTTACACTTGGAAAACAGCGACTGTGTTTGTTGATCATATAACCCACACGCCATCTGTGTTGTCTTCTGTCTTAATTGTTGATTCACATAAATAAGACGATCGTCAGTACTGACACCAAGCTTTCGGGTAACCAGTCTAATCCTGCACGGAATTCGACGCTGTTGTGGCCAGAAATCTGTCAACATAAATTGTCCTTCCCGAATATTTAGATGTACTCGTCTGAAATATTTCCGTGGATTGAAAAAGCGAACCTGCGGTGTGATTTTTCAACCCACTGATATATTGCAGATGATCGAATCTAACAAAATATCATACACAGTCTTTAAACTAACGCAAGCAATCTTGAACAATGAAGACTTGATTTGACCGACTGCTTGATGACATCATCTTTATGAATGAAGACTCCAAAAGTCCAAAAGAATAGTTTTAGCGCGCCGCAGGCGCGCTGGGACGTTTTGGGAGAAACCCCTTTCGACCCTCGTTAACTGTATAATATATTTCCGTTAATTTTTGAGACTGCATCATGTCCGGTCGGTGCAAAGGAGGAAGAGGATTGGAGGTGATGTTTCTGGTTGTTGTTCTTCAGGCAAGTATAGTCTGCCGCTTTTGGTTTTGTAGTGAAGATAAGATAGGCCTTCATCGGCAAGTATAGTCTGCCTTGGGCTCTTTAGCTGGCGTGCATGGTTTCGGCGATTGACAAGTTGAAACAAACAAAACGGACCTTAACAAGGTGCCACCCAACCTGAACATTCCTGGTTCAGGTAACAGGCCTGCGATTATCATAGGGTCGGGGCATATTGTGCGCTAGAGGAGCGCTTTGCAAAAGGGGCTAAGGAATTGGGGCGCAGGTCCGACGCTCGCCTCCCTGGGGGTGGATGCCCACCTCCAAGGATGGAGTGAAGGATGTGCTGAAGCCATAACGGTTATTGCGTTGCCATTGCGGTTATTGGTATCCATAGCGGTTATTGTTGTCCATAGCGGTTATTGGGGAGAGTGGTAGAGTAAGAAAGATAGTGAAAAAAAACTTAGACTAAAAGATGCAAGAGGTAGAGTCCAGTGAAGAAGTGTGTGCATTTGCAAGGTCTTTTCTGGATGTATTTCTGTCGGGTGTGATTTTCAGGCAAGTTTAGTCTGCCACTTAAATGAGTGTTGGAGCTATCACTGGTAAGTATAGTCTGCCTCAAGCTCTTCTGTTGTTTGTTTCGGCTGTTGTGGATGTTGGTTGGTTGGCTGACGAGGAGTCTGGACTGGCGTGTTTATGGTGTTAAGTTCTGTGCCCCTCCCGTGGCTAACATTGGGAAATAAGGGATGGTTGTAGTGTCTCCCTGTCTTCTGTTCTCGTTCTCGTGTCGCGTGGGTTGGCTTGTTGGTTGTTTTGTCAGATGTTTTCGTGGTGGATTATCTCTTGTGTCTTGTGTGTTTCTTCCGGCAAGTATAGTCTGCCACTGGGTGAGTGTTGGAGCTATCATTGGCAAGTATAATCTGCCTCAAGCTCTTCTGTTGTTGTTTGTTTTGGCTGTTGATTGCAGGGTTAATTAAATGCTGATTATGTGTAACAGGAGCATACAAATATCCGTATACATTTGTGAGTAAATGAACACCATGTTGTATCAAGGGTAGTTTGTACCCAAACTCGATAAGAAGTGGGTAAACAAGCAGTCCATAACAGCGTCGAAATCGTAACAGGATTAGACTGGTGACCTGAGGGTTATTATCGATACAAAAACAACAGACACCCTTCATGATTATGTTTGCAATATTGCCATTTTTCTTTTGATTTGATATCGCCGAGTACTAAAGTACAGTCGCGTGGGCTAGTTGTAATCCGCGCATGGGCTGTGATGTCCACGCATGCGTTTACCGGGTAATAAAAATCATCATCAGCTAAATTTTAATTAATGAAGCACCGGGTTGTAATTAAATTGTTGATGATTATTCTTATAATTAGTGTTTGGAATATAATATTATTGCATCCGTGGAAAGATTACCCACCCGTGGAAATTGACCAGTCCACAGCGGCTGTACACTACCATTAACTATTTTGTTCTATTTTTCAGGAGTCATTGGTGACTGGAAACACCATTTTACTGTAGCTGATAATGAGAGGTTTGACGCCATCTATAAAGACAAAATGAAGGGATCCAAGTTAGAGTTTTCATACGAATGATGAAACATGTGAACACGAGCGGATTTAAAAACAAAGCATTAACTACCAAATGTAGGTACAGTAGGGTGGCAGTGGATTCCTCGCAATCAATGCGTGAGCAGTGATGTCCACGCATGCGTATACTAGGCAATAGAAATCATCATCAAAATTGTAATTTATGAAGCACCGGGTTGTACTCGATGCTTCATTTATTAAATTTTTGATGATTAATTAGTGTTTGGAATCTAATATTATTGCGTCTGTTGAAATATTGCCATCACACCCCACACCCCCCACCCCACACCCCCACCCACCCACCTCTGGAATGTGACCAGTTCAAAGCGTCCATACTGTAACAGGAATAAAATATGTTATAACGTAGGACTAATTTATACTTACTTTCGTTCATTGATTGAGTTAAAGAGAATCATTGGAGGTTGTCCAAGAGTTTGTCAACCATCTATAGGATCAATATCAGTTCACTCCCGAGGAAATCGTGAAATCTTTAGCTGTGAAATCTTCAGTTGATTAGTGACCCACTTGTGAAAATTTGATGATTGATTCTGAATCCGAAAAATAAGAAGTACTAAATTTTGCTCATTTACCCATTACCTAAAATGAAAAGCAGACGACACTTGCAAAATATTCTTGAATAACTAAACTATTTTTTTTTCATTTTGTGTCTCGAAAACATTGGTTATGACCCCTCATTGGAACGAGTTCGACATATCAATAACATCATGCCATAGTAATTATAAGGCCTACTGTATCTTACATATCAATAACATCATGCTATAGTATATGTAAGGCCTACTGTATCTGACATATCAATAACATCATGCTATAGTTATTATAGTTATTATAAGGCCTACTGTATCTTACATATTAATAACATCATGCCATAGTATTTATAAGGCCTACTGTATCTTACATATCAATAAAATCATGCTATAGTAATTATAAGGCCTACTGTATCTTACATATCAATAGCATCATGCCATAGTAATTATAAGGCTTACTGTATCTTACATATTAATAACATCATGCCATAGTAATTATAAGGCCTACTGTATCTTACATATCAATAACATCATGCCATAGTAATTATAAGGCCTACTGTATATTACATATCAATAACATCATGCCATAGTAATTATAAGGCCTACTGTATCTTACATATCAATAACATCATGCCATAGTAATTATAAGGCTTATTGTATCTTACATATCAATAACATCATGCCATAGTAATTATAAGACTTACTGTATCTTACATATGAATAACATCATGCTATAGTAATTATAAGGCCTCCTGTATCTTACATATCAATAACATCATGCCATAGTAATTATAAGACTTACTGTATCTTACATATGAATAACATCATGCCATAGTAATTATAAGGCTTACGGTATCTGACATATTAATAACATCATGCCACAGTAATTATAAGGCCTACTGTATCTGACATATCAATAACATCATGCCATAATAATTATAAGACCTACTGTATCTGACATATTAATAACATCATGCCATAGTAATTATAAGGCCTACTGTATCTGACATATCAAAAACATCATGCCATAGTAATTATAAGGCTTACTGTATCTTACATATTAATAACACCATGCCATAGTAATTATAAGGCCTACTGTATCTTACATATCAATAACATCATGCTATAGTAATTATAAGGCTTACTGTATCTTACATATCAATAACATCATGCTATAGTAATTATAAGGCCTCCTGTATCTTACATATAAATAACATCATGCCATAGTAATTATAAGGCCTACTGTATCTTACATATCAATAACACCATGCTATAGTAATTATAAGGCCTACTGTATCTTACATATCAATAACATCATGCTATAGTAATTATAAGGCTTACTGTATCTGACATATCAATAACATCATGCCATAATAATTATAAGGCCTACTGTGTCTGACATATTAATAACTTCATGCCATAGTAATTATAAGGCCTACTGTATCTGACATATCAATAACATCATGCCATAGTAATTATAAGGCTTACTGTATCTTACATATTAATAACACCATGCCATAGTAATTATAAGGCCTACTGTATCTTACATATCAATAACATCATGCCATAGTAATTATAAGGCTTACTGTATCTTACATATCAATAACATCATGCCATAGTAATTATAAGACTTACTGTATCTTACATATTAATAACATCATGCCATAGTAATTATAAGACTTACTGTATCTTACATATCAATAACATCATGCCATAGTAATTATAAGACTTACTGTATCTTACATATCAATAACATCATGCCATAGTAATTATAAGACTTACTGTATCTTACATATTAATAACATCATGCTATAGTAATTATAAGGCTTATTGTATCTTACATATCAATAACATCATGCTATAGTAATTATAAGGCCTACTGTATCTTACATATCAATAACATCATGCCATAGTAATTATAAGACTTACTGTAACCTACATATCAATAACATCATGCCATAGTAATTATAAGACTTACTGTATCTTACATATCAATAACATCATGCCATAGTAATTATAAGGCTTACTGTATCTTACATATCAATAACATCATGCTATAGTAATTATAAGGCCTCCTGTATCTTACATATCAATAGCATCATGCCATAGTAATTATAAGACTTACTGTAACCTACATATCAATAACATCATGCCATAGTAATTATAAGGCTTACTGTATCTTACATATCAATAACATCATGCTATAGTAATTATAAGGCTTACTGTATCTTACATATCAATAACATCATGCCATAGTAATTATAAGGCTTATTGTATCTTACATATCAATAACATCATGCCATAGTAATTATAAGACTTACTGTAACCTACATATCAATAACATCATGCCATAGTAATTATAAGGCTTACTGTATCTTACATATCAATAACATCATGCTATAGTAATTATAAGGCTTACTGTATCTTACATATCAATAACATCATGCCATAGTAATTATAAGGCTTATTGTATCTTACATATCAATAACATCATGCCATAGTAATTATAAGACTTACTGTAACCTACATACCAATAACATCATGCCATAGTAATTATAAGGCCTACTGTATCTTACATATCAATAACATCATGCCATAGTAATTATAAGGCCTACTGTATCTTACATATCAATAACATCATGCCATAGTAATTATAAGGCTTACTGTATCTTACATATCAATAACATCATGCCATAGTAATTATAAGACTTACTGTATCTTACATATTAATAACATCATGCTATAGTAATTATAAGGCCTACGGTATCTTACATATCAATAACATCATGCCATAGTAATTATAAGGCTTACTGTATCTTACATATCAATAACATCATGCCATAGTAATTATAAGGCCTCCTGTATCTTACATATCAATAACATCATGCCATAGTAATTATAAGACTTACTGTAACCTACATACCAATAACATCATGCCATAGTAATTATAAGGCCTACTGTATCTTACATATCAATAACATCATGCCATAGTAATTATAAGGCTTACTGTATCTTACATATCAATAACATCATGCTATAGTAATTATAAGGCCTCCTGTATCTTACATATCAATAACATCATGCCATAGTAATTATAAGACTTACTGTAACCTACATACCAATAACATCATGCCATAGTAATTATAAGGCCTACTGTATCTTACATATCAATAACATCATGCCATAGTAATTATAAGGCTTACTGTATCTTACATATCAATAACATCATGCCATAGTAATTATAAGGCCTCCTGTATCTTACATATCAATAACATCATGCCATAGTAATTATAAGACTTACTGTATCTTACATATCAATAACATCATGCCATAGTAATTATAAGACTTACTGTATCTTACATATTAATAACATCATGCTATAGTAATTATAAGGCTTATTGTATCGTACATATTAATAACATCATGCCATAGTAATTATAAGGCTTACTGTATCTTACATATCAATAACATCATGCCATAGTAATTATAAGACTTACTGTATCTTACATATTAATAACATCATGCTATAGTAATTATAAGGCTTATTGTATCTTACATATTAATAACATCATGCCATAGTAATTATAAGGCTTACTGTATCTTACATATCAATAACATCATGCCATAGTAATTATAAGGCCTACTGTATCTTACATATCAATAACATCATGCCATAGTAATTATAAGGCTTACTGTATCTTACATATCAATAACATCAGGCCATAGTAATTATAAGGCCTACTGTATCTTACATATCAATAACATCATGCCATAGTAATTATAAGACTTACTGTATCTTACATATTAATAACATCATGCTATAGTAATTATAAGGCCTCCTGTATCTTACATATCAATAACATCATGCCATAGTAATTATAAGACTTACTGTATCTTACATATCAATAACATCATGCCATAGTAATTATAAGGCCTACTGTATCTTACATATCAATAACATCATGCCATAGTAATTATAAGACTTACTGTAACCTACATACCAATAACATCATGCCATAGTAATTATAAGGCCTACTGTATCTTACATATCAATAACATCATGCCATAGTAATTATAAGGCCTACTGTATCTTACATATCAATAACATCATGCCATAGTAATTATAAGACTTACTGTAACCTACATACCAATAACATCATGCCATAGTAATTATAAGGCCTACTGTATCTTACATATCAATAACATCATGCCATAGTAATTATAAGGCTTACTGTATCTTACATATCAATAACATCATGCTATAGTAATTATAAGGCCTCCTGTATCTTACATATCAATAACATCATGCCATAGTAATTATAAGACTTACTGTAACCTACATACCAATAACATCATGCCATAGTAATTATAAGGCCTACTGTATCTTACATATCAATAACATCATGCCATAGTAATTATAAGGCTTACTGTATCTTACATATCAATAACATCATGCCATAGTAATTATAAGACTTACTGTATCTTACATATTAATAACATCATGCTATAGTAATTATAAGGCTTATTGTATCTTACATATCAATAACATCATGCCATAGTAATTATAAGACTTACTGTATCTTACATATCAATAACATCATGCCATAGTAATTATAAGGCCTACTGTAACCTACATACCAATAACATCATGCCATAGTAATTATAAGGCCTACTGCATCTTACATATCAATAACATCATGCCATAGTAATTATAAGACTTACTGTATCTTACATATCAATAACATCATGCCATAGTAATTATAAGGCCTACTGTATCTTACATATCAATAACATCATGCCATAGTAATTATAAGACTTACTGTAACCTACATACCAATTACATCATGCCATAGTAATTATAAGGCCTACTGTATCTTACATATCAATAACATCATGCCATAGTAATTATAAGGCTTACTGTATCTTACATATCAATAACATCATGCTATAGTAATTATAAGGCCTCCTGTATCTTACATATCAATAACATCATGCCATAGTAATTATAAGACATACTGTTACCTACATACCAATAACATCATGCCATAGTAATTATAAGGCCTACTGTATCTTACATATCAATAACATCATGCCATAGTAATTATAAGGCTTACTGTATCTTACATATCAATAACATCATGCTATAGTAATTATAAGGCCTCCTGTATCTTACATATCAATAACATCATGCCATAGTAATTATAAGACTTACTGTAACCTACATACCAATAACATCATGCCATAGTAATTATAAGGCCTACTGTATCTTACATATCAATAACATCATGCCATAGTAATTATAAGGCTTACTGTATCTTACATATCAATAACATCATGCCATAGTAATTATAAGACTTACTGTATCTTACATATCAATAACATCATGCCATAGTAATTATAAGACTTACTGTATCTTACATATTAATAACATCATGCTATAGTAATTATAAGGCTTATTGTATCTTACATATTAATAACATCATGCCATAGTAATTATAAGGCTTACTGTATCTTACATATCAATAACATCATGCCATAGTAATTATAAGGCCTACTGTATCTTACATATCAATAACATCATGCCATAGTAATTATAAGGCTTACTGTATCTTACATATCAATAACATCATGCTATAGTAATTATAAGGCCTACTGTATCTTATATATCAATAACATCATGCCATAGTAATTATAAGACTTACTGTTACCTACATACCAATAACATCATGCCATAGTAATTATAAGGCTTATTGTATCTTACATATTAATAACATCATGCCATAGTAATTATAAGACTTACTGTATCTTACATATCAATAACATCATGCCATAGTAATTATAAGACTTACTGTAACCTACATACCAATAACATCATGCCATAGTAATTATAAGACTTACTGTTACCTACATACCAATAACATCATGCCATAGTAATTATAAGGCTTATTGTATCTTACATATTAATAACATCATGCCATAGTAATTATAAGGCTTATTGTATCTTACATATTAATAACATCATGCTATAGTAATTATAAGACTTACTGTATCTTACATATTAATAACATCATGCCATAGTAATTATAAGACTTACTGTTACCTACATACCAATAACATCATGCCATAGTAATTATAAGGCTCATTGTATCTTACATATTAATAACATCATGCCATAGTAATTATAAGACTTACTGTTACCTACATACCAATAACATCATGCCATAGTAATTATAAGGCTTATTGTATCTTACATATTAATAACATCATGCCATAGTAATTATAAGACTTACTGTATCTTACATATCAATAACATCATGCCATAGTAATTATAAGACTTACTGTAACCTACATACCAATAACATCATGCCATAGTAATTATAAGACTTACTGTTACCTACATACCAATAACATCATGCCATAGTAATTATAAGGCTTATTGTATCTTACATATTAATAACATCATGCCATAGTAATTATAAGGCTTATTGTATCTTACATATTAATAACATCATGCTATAGTAATTATAAGACTTACTGTATCTTACATATCAATAACATCATGCCATAGTAATTATAAGACTTACTGTATCTTACATATCAATAACATCATGCCATAGTAATTATAAGACTTACTGTATCTTACATATCAATAACATCATGCCATAGTAATTATAAGACTTACTGTAACCTACATACCAATAACATCATGCCATAGTAATTATAAGACTTACTGTTACCTACATACCAATAACATCATGCCATAGTAATTATAAGGCTTATTGTATCTTACATATTAATAACATCATGCCATAGTAATTATAAGGCTTATTGTATCTTACATATTAATAACATCATGCTATAGTAATTATAAGACTTACTCTATCTTACATATCAATAACATCATGCCATAGTAATTATAAGACTTACTGTATCTTACATATCAATAACATCATGCCATAGTAATTATAAGACTTACTGTATCTTACATATCAATAACATCATGCCATAGTAATTATAAGACTTACTGTAACCTACATACCAATAACATCATGCCATAGTAATTATAAGGCCTCCTGTATCTTACATATCAATAACATCATGCCATAGTAATTATAAGACTTACTGTATCTTACATATTAATAACATCATGCTATAGTAATTATAAGGCTTACTGTATCTTACATATTAATAACATCATGCTATAGTAATTATAAGACTTACTGTATCTTACATATTAATAACATCATGCTATAGTAATTATAAGGCCTACTGTATCTTACATATCAATAACATCATGCCATAGTAATTATAAGGCTTACTGTATCTTACATATTAATAACATCATGCCATAGTAATTATAAGACTTACTGTATCTTACATATCAATAACATCATGCCATAGTAATTATAAGACTTACTGTATCTTACATATCAATAACATCATGCCATAGTAATTATAAGGCTTATTGTATCTTACATATTAATAACATCATGCCATAGTAATTATAAGACTTACTGTATCTTACATATCAATAACATCATGCCATAGTAATTATAAGGCTTACTGTATCTTACATATCAATAACATCATGCTATAGTAATTATAAGGCCTCCTGTATCTTACATATCAATAACATCATGCCATAGTAATTATAAGACTTACTGTTACCTACATACCAATAACATCATGCCATAGTAATTATAAGGCCTACTGTATCTTACATATCAATAACATCATGCCATAGTAATTATAAGGCTTACTGTATCTTACATATCAATAACATCATGCTATAGTAATCATAAGGCCTCCTGTATCTTACATATCAATAACATCATGCCATAGTAATTATAAGACTTACTGTAACCTACATACCAATAACATCATGCCATAGTAATTATAAGGCCTACTGTATCTTACATATCAATAACATCATGCCATAGTAATTATAAGGCTTACTGTATCTTACATATCAATAACATCATGCCATAGTAATTATAAGACTTACTGTATCTTACATATCAATAACATCATGCCATAGTAATTATAAGACTTACTGTATCTTACATATTAATAACATCATGCTATAGTAATTATAAGGCTTATTGTATCTTACATATTAATAACATCATGCCATAGTAATTATAAGGCTTACTGTATCTTACATATCAATAACATCATGCCATAGTAATTATAAGGCCTACTGTATCTTACATATCAATAACATCATGCCATAGTAATTATAAGGCTTACTGTATCTTACATATCAATAACATCATGCTATAGTAATTATAAGGCCTACTGTATCTTACATATCAATAACATCATGCCATAGTAATTATAAGACTTACTGTTACCTACATACCAATAACATCATGCCATAGTAATTATAAGGCTTATTGTATCTTACATATTAATAACATCATGCCATAGTAATTATAAGACTTACTGTATCTTACATATCAATAACATCATGCCATAGTAATTATAAGACTTACTGTATCTTACATATCAATAACATCATGCCATAGTAATTATAAGACTTACTGTATCTTACATATCAATAACATCATGCCATAGTAATTATAAGACTTACTGTTACCTACATACCAATAACATCATGCCATAGTAATTATAAGACTTACTGTATCTTACATATCAATAACATCATGCCATAGTAATTATAAGACTTACTGTATCTTACATATCAATAACATCATGCCATAGTAATTATAAGACTTACTGTATCTTACATATCAATAACATCATGCCATAGTAATTATAAGACTTACTGTATCTTACATATCAATAACATCATGCCATAGTAATTATAAGACTTACTGTATCTTACATATTAATAACATCATGCTATAGTAATTATAAGACTTACTGTATCTTACATATTAATAACATCATGCCATAGTAATTATAAGACTTACTGTATCTTACATATCAATAACATCATGCCATAGTAATTATAAGACTTACTGTAACCTACATACCAATAACATCATGCCATAGTAATTATAAGGCCTCCTGTATCTTACATATCAATAACATCATGCTATAGTAATTATAAGACTTACTGTATCTTACATATCAATAACATCATGCCATAGTAATTATAAGACTTACTGTATCTTACATATCAATAACATCATGCCATAGTAATTATAAGACTTACTGTATCTTACATATCAATAACATCATGCCATAGTAATTATAAGACTTACTGTAACCTACATACCAATAACATCATGCCATACTAATTATAAGGCCTCCTGTATCTTACATATCAATAACATCATGCCATAGTAATTATAAGACTTACTGTATCTTACATATCAATAACATCATGCCATAGTAATTATAAGACTTACTGTATCTTACATATCAATAACATCATGCCATAGTAATTATAAGACTTACTGTAACCTACATACCAATAACATCATGCCATAGTAATTATAAGGCCTCCTGTATCTTACATATCAATAACATCATGCCATAGTAATTATAAGACTTACTGTAACCTACATACCAATAACATCATGCCATAGTAATTATAAGGCCTACTGTATCTTACATATCAATAACATCATGCTATAGTAATTATAAGACTTACTGTATCTTACATATTAATAACATCATGCTATAGTAATTATAAGACTTACTGTATCTTACATATTAATAACATCATGCCATAGTAATTATAAGACTTACTGTATCTTACATATCAATAACATCATGCCATAGTAATTATAAGACTTACTGTAACCGACATACCAATAACATCATGCCATAGTAATTATAAGGCCTCCTGTATCTTACATATCAATAACATCGTGCTATAGTAATTATAAGACTTACTGTATCTTACATATCAATAACATCATGCCATAGTAATTATAAGACTTACTGTATCTTACATATCAATAACATCATGCCATAGTAATTATAAGACTTACTGTATCTTACATATCAATAACATCATGCCATAGTAATTATAAGACTTACTGTAACCTACATACCAATAACATCATGCCATAGTAATTATAAGACTTACTGTATCTTACATATCAATAACATCATGCCATAGTAATTATAAGACTTACTGTATCTTACATATTAATAACATCATGCTATAGTAATTATAAGACTTACTGTATCTTACATATTAATAACATCATGCTATAGTAATTATAAGGCCTACTGTATCTTTCATATTAATAACATCATGCCATAGTAATTATAAGACTTACTGTATCTTACATATCAATAACATCATGCCATAGTAATTATAAGACTTACTGTATCTTACATATCAATAACATCATGCCATAGTAATTATAAGACTTACTGTATCTTACATATTAATGACATCATGCTATAGTAATTATAAGGCTTATTGTATATTACATATCAATAACATCATGCCATAGTAATTATAAGACTTACTGTATCTTACATATCAATAACATCATGCCATAGTAATTATAAGACTTACTGTATCTTACATATCAATAACATCATGCTATAGTAATTATAAGACTTACTGTATCTTACATATTAATGACATCATGCTATAGTAATTATAAGGCTTATTGTATATTACATATCAATAACATCATGCCATAGTAATTATAAGACTTACTGTATCTTACATATCAATAACATCATGCTATAGTAATTATAAGGCCTCCTGTATCTTACATATCAATAACATCATGCCATAGTAATTATAAGACTTACTGTAACCTACATATCAATAACATCATGCCATAGTAATTATAAGGCTTACTGTATCTTACATATCAATAACATCATGCCATAGTAATTATAAGGCTTACTGTATCTTACATATCAATAACATCATGCTATAGTAATTATAAGGCTTATTGCATCTTACATATCAATACCATCATGCCATAGTAATTATAAGGCTTATTGTATCTTACATATCAATAACATCATGCCATAGTAATTATAAGACTTACTGTAACCTACATATCAATAACATCATGCCATAGTAATTATAAGGCTTACTGTATCTTACATATCAATAACATCATGCCATAGTAATTATAAGGCTTACTGTATCTTACATATCAATAACATCATGCCATAGTAATTATAAGGCTTACTGTATCTTACATATCAATAACATCATGCTATAGTAATTATAAGGCTTATTGCATCTTACATATCAATACCATCATGCCATAGTAATTATAAGGCTTATTGTATCTTACATATCAATAACATCATGCCATAGTAATTATAAGACTTACTGTAACCTACATACCAATAACATCATGCTATAGTAATTATAAGGCCTACTGTATCTTACATATCAATAACATCATGCTATAGTAATTATAAGGCCTACTGTATCTTACATATCAATGACATCATGCTATAGTAATTATAAGGCCTACTGTATCTTACATATCAATAACATCATGCTATAGTAATTATAAGGCCTACTGTATCTTACATATCAATAACATCATGCTATAGTAATTATAAGACTTACTGTATCTTACATATTAATAACATCATGCTATAGTAATTATAAGACTTACTGTATCTTACATATTAATAACATCATGCCATAGTAATTATAAGACTTACTGTATCTTACATATCAATAACATCATGCCATAGTAATTATAAGACTTACTGTAACCTACATACCAATAACATCATGCCATAGTAATTATAAGGCCTCCTGTATCTTACATATCAATAACATCGTGCTATAGTAATTATAAGACTTACTGTATCTTACATATCAATAACATCATGCCATAGTAATTATAAGACTTACTGTATCTTACATATCAATAACATCATGCCATAGTAATTATAAGACTTACTGTATCTTACATATCAATAACATCATGCCATAGTAATTATAAGACTTACTGTAACCTACATACCAATAACATCATGCCATAGTAATTATAAGACTTACTGTATCTTACATATCAATAACATCATGCCATAGTAATTATAAGACTTACTGTATCTTACATATTAATAACATCATGCTATAGTAATTATAAGACTTACTGTATCTTACATATTAATAACATCATGCTATAGTAATTATAAGGCCTACTGTATCTTTCATATTAATAACATCATGCCATAGTAATTATAAGACTTACTGTATCTTACATATCAATAACATCATGCCATAGTAATTATAAGACTTACTGTATCTTACATATCAATAACATCATGCCATAGTAATTATAAGACTTACTGTATCTTACATATTAATGACATCATGCTATAGTAATTATAAGGCTTATTGTATATTACATATCAATAACATCATGCCATAGTAATTATAAGACTTACTGTATCTTACATATCAATAACATCATGCCATAGTAATTATAAGACTTACTGTATCTTACATATCAATAACATCATGCTATAGTAATTATAAGACTTACTGTATCTTACATATTAATGACATCATGCTATAGTAATTATAAGGCTTATTGTATATTACATATCAATAACATCATGCCATAGTAATTATAAGACTTACTGTATCTTACATATCAATAACATCATGCTATAGTAATTATAAGGCCTCCTGTATCTTACATATCAATAACATCATGCCATAGTAATTATAAGACTTACTGTAACCTACATATCAATAACATCATGCCATAGTAATTATAAGGCTTACTGTATCTTACATATCAATAACATCATGCCATAGTAATTATAAGGCTTACTGTATCTTACATATCAATAACATCATGCTATAGTAATTATAAGGCTTATTGCATCTTACATATCAATACCATCATGCCATAGTAATTATAAGGCTTATTGTATCTTACATATCAATAACATCATGCCATAGTAATTATAAGACTTACTGTAACCTACATATCAATAACATCATGCCATAGTAATTATAAGGCTTACTGTATCTTACATATCAATAACATCATGCCATAGTAATTATAAGGCTTACTGTATCTTACATATCAATAACATCATGCCATAGTAATTATAAGGCTTACTGTATCTTACATATCAATAACATCATGCTATAGTAATTATAAGGCTTATTGCATCTTACATATCAATACCATCATGCCATAGTAATTATAAGGCTTATTGTATCTTACATATCAATAACATCATGCCATAGTAATTATAAGACTTACTGTAACCTACATACCAATAACATCATGCTATAGTAATTATAAGGCCTACTGTATCTTACATATCAATAACATCATGCTATAGTAATTATAAGGCCTACTGTATCTTACATATCAATAACATCATGCTATAGTAATTATAAGGCCTACTGTATCTTACATATCAATAACATCATGCTATAGTAATTATAAGGCCTACTGTATCTTACATATCAATAACATCATGCTATAGTAATTATAAGGCCTACTGTATCTTACATATCAATAACACCATGCTATAGTAATTATAAGGCCTACTGTATCTTACATATCAATAACATCATGCTATAGTAATTATAAGGCTTACTTTATGTTACGTATGTAATCTTAGGAGTGGTAAGAACTTAAGTGTGGAATTCCTTTACACTTTAGACTGGAAAAGAGTTTAGGTCAACAGGACTTGATAAATTACTCATCAGTTCTATTTTGGGAGAAAATACGTCCAGTCCACAATATATGGAAAAGGAAATATGCAAGTTCGTATATTACCACAAGTTCACATGATTTTGGCGCATTGGAAAATACAACACTGCTAAGGTACAAATCAACGCAATGAACAACACATCTGTAAGAATGTTATATAGTACTACATGATTATTTTATTATCGATATTATAGTACTACGTCATTATTTTATCTTTATTATAATACTATATAATTATTGTATTACAAATATTATCGATTATCGCCTAAAATCTAAAGGTTCGATTATCGCATTCTGTAGCGTTTGGTATGACTATACTTTCCACGCGAACAGAGTTAAGAAGAGTTATTTGGCTCCGTGTTAAAGAAACTATTTCTGAACTGGTAGAGCGAGGGTTTATCCCGGAACACCATGGGCATGTCTATGGGTCCATTGCGGATTTACCAGGGACAATCACGGATTAAAACCGTGGGCTTCTGGCACCCCGAACAGTGAAAGTGAGAACCTAGCTCATTGATCGCAATAAATCATGCCAACTTCGCTGGATGACTTAATAAGCTGCGATATTTGTACCACACTATACTACAAAGAATACACAGTAGAAATTGTATTTCTATTCCGTACTATAACGTTCTCCTAGATGACAATGACAGGTACCACAAGTGACCCCGTACTTTTTCATAGTGACCAATGGTGTAGATTTACGTTCACCTTTGAGAGTCGAAGTTCTCACGACTACACATTCGGGATCTAGAGAGTCGGGGGTGGAACAAAACCTGTTTTCAAAGGGTGCGGGAGGACGTGTTCACATCCTTTCTGCTATGTAGCTACCATACAACGTTTTAAAACATTCTGTCTGAGATTTTATTCTTAACAAAATAATGTGCTTCAATTTTAATGATGTAATGTTTGTTGAAAACTTTTCTTTCAATGATTATTTAGAAGGTTCATGCTCAAGTATTTCAGTTGCACAAACTAGCAATTATTTCTCAAATTATTTTTGTGCTCAGTGTTCTAATCTAAAAGATTGCGAAGTCCATCAAGACTGTCTTCCATCTCTCTTTTCGTCGGGTTATCATCTCCACTTCCACTGCCGTCTGAGCCTTCGTCCTGGCCTTGCTGTCCATCTTGTCGCATTTTTCGGCTCCTTTCAGCTTCCGGAGCGTTTTCTACAAACAAAAAACAAGTATATACAGAATATGTGTATAGAAAATAAGGATGATATTTTTTTAACCAGCGAACTTTTTGTTCAGCTATTACTTCTCATTATATAATGCAATTATTCATTGTTTTTTCGTTAATAATATTATGTTAACCATTTCCAGAAGGAATCGGCCGCATCAGCCGGCATAATTCATAAATTAAACAGTATATAAATATATTTTTCGGAAAATTTCAAATTATTTATTGGGATTTAACGAAACTTTCGATAGCCATGGTTGTCTTTTGTCGGACATTTTTACGGGTGAAGGAAGCCGAGTACCCGGGGACAGCCAACGAGCAACGGCGAGCAACTGCCAGACGCCTCAGTGTACTAACTCCACACAAGCAGCATCAACATTAGTTGAAAGCACGTGCACCATCAACGTGTAGTACGCCTTAGTACACAAAGCTGCCGTGCCCTCATGTGGGCGATCGGGATTAAGTGCCGTGTCCAAGAACACAACGCAGTTACCCCGGGCGTGAATCGAACCCTGACACTTCCGGTTTTAAGTCCAATTGCGAAAGCACTGGCACTGAGCCACCGAGCTTTTCACAATTTTTTTTGTAAAAACATATCATATGACCCCTCATTGGAACGAGCTCAACGAGCTCGTTCCAATGAGGTGTCACATATGAAGTTGTAGTTGTTTAAAGGGTTCAAGTTCATAACCTTAACATAAGAACAACACATTTTAACCGTTTCAAATACGTAAACATAACCGTATGTTTTAATTCGTTAATCGTCGTCATTCATCAAAACAAAAGCCATCAATAAGGATAAATTTATTAGCAACCTGACGTGTGTTACAACCCACTTTGTAATAAAAGTTGCAAAATGTAATAATTATTACAAAATGCAACTACTTGGACGGGAAAAACGTTACAATATGTAATAATTATTACAAAATGCAACTACTTGGACGGGAAAAACGTTGCAAAATGTAATAAACTTTTTTTTTCAAAGGTACATGAACACTTTTTTATCAAAGGGGAAATCAGAAACTACTTCATGTTTTTATTAAAATAAGTTTATGTCTCTATGACTCTACGACTGTCTTCGGGTATGTTAGACGCATTTCTACGTGTATTTGAGCGAGTTTCGTATATGCCCGAAATTTCCTTGCAAAATGCAAATACTTGGACAGGAAAAACGTTGCAACGTGTAGTAAGTATTTACAAAATGCAACTACATGGACTGGAAAAACGTTGCAACATGTAATAAATGTTACAAACTGCAACTACATCGACTGGAAATACGGTGCAAACTGTAATAAAATATTTTCAAGCAGTGCAATCAAACTAATTCATTGTATTATACAATTATTAATAGCAAATGGTATCTGAATGTCTTAACCAAATGCTGTCAATGTGTGTTGTTTGTAGAGATGTCCACTGGTGATCAGTATAGTGGCGATTACAAGAAATGCAAGTGATCGTCTATGGCGATCTTTAGTGATAGTTAGGATCAAGATAAGGATTAGAGGGCTATGAGTACTAGCTGCACTGAGGCCTCTCCTCACCCTTCCCCCTCCACATCCTCATGCGAGTAGATAATCATTGGTGACCGCCATTGACGATCACCAGGGATGCCTAGTGATCGTTTATGGCGATATCTAGTGATCGTTACTAGCGACCCTGTATAAGGATGAGAGGGCTGTGAGGAGAGGTCTTATTGAGTCCACACCTCATTGCCATCACATCCATATCTAGCTCTCAACGATCACTAAAGTTCACAGCCATCCATACTGATTGGCAATAGCGATTTCAAGTGATTGTTGGAGCGAGATGGGGATGTGAGGGCTATGAGGTGAGGCCTCATTGGGGCATCTTCTCACAGCCCTCTCATTCCTATTGGGAAGATGATTATTGGTGATCGCCAGTGGCGTTCACTATGGATGCCTAGTGATTGCTGATGGTGCTCTCTAGTGATTGTTGGTGGGGGGGGGGGGGGAGATAACGATGTGAGGGCTATGAGAAGAGAACTCATTGAGGCATCACCTCATAGACCTCATTGGTCTCCGAATATTCCGGCGGAGAGCTCCACTGTCGCTGCCCCGTCCAGAAACCCTGGCTTACTTTAAGGGACCTAGTGACCTAGTGACCTGGCACACATATTCAGTTCCCAGAAGAATACCAAATAATAATAGCCTGATAATTCTATCATAAATGTGTTGGCATTTCGGTTACTGGAATCAATTTTATGCCCCTTTCATGGTTTCATTTTCAAACGTTTTCTCGGTGGTGAATTTCCAACTGGGGGAGGGACCGGGATGGGGGTTGTCCCTCCCGGTCCCTCCCTCCAGTTGGAAATTCACTATCCTACACCCCAAATCGGAAACTTCTAGCTACGTCCCTGACTGTGCAGTGGCTCCAGTTTATCAGCTTTATTCCGAGAAAGAATGCAATTTGTATCTGATTTCCCGAATGTATCCTTTAGTATAACGCCTTTCCTTTTCATATAGTGTTTAGTGTAATGAAGTAAGGTCCGTTTTGTAACACCAAACTAATCTGTTCAAGTGTTGCGTTGTTCATATGTGTATTGCTAACTTTTACAACACTCGTAAAGAGGAACATTTGTAAATTATTCAAACACTTTTTTGATTTTTGGGGGAATATAGTTTTCAGAATCTTCCAAACGACCCTCAGTTAACATATTCTAACCCTCCCATGAAAACTGAAGTTGTAATAGAAAGGAGACTGTTACAGGAAAGGAATATGGGCGCGTGTTTCGATCTTTCTTTAATGGATTTTCTTTCAAGTGAATAAATTATAGTTCGATTTAAAGTCAAGGGCACCAGCTTTGTAAAAACAATGATGGCGAGCAAGATTATTGCCACAATTCAATTCACTTTTGGCGTTACATCATTGCCACTTGGAAAATAATGAACGTGGCGTATCTACCCATTAAATAGAAACAATCTCCAGGTTCTTAGTTTGACAGTATGACGCCTTTTTAGACTACTTTTAGCAAGATGTGACGTGTTGAATTGTTGTATTAGGGTTATTGCATAGAGGGTAAACATTGAATGTTCATCTAATAGATTTTATAGGATCCCAAGGGTTATTCAGCACCACAAACTCTTTGTATGTCTGACTAGGTTGTTATGAGGTAGCCCAAGTTATCCACGCTACAACTGTAGACACGGCTAATGCTACATTTTAGCTATTGGACCATTTAGGAGACAAATCGTCCCTTGAGTTCCAATGTGTTCTATGTGCCTACTGGCAGCCTACTGGCACATAGAACATATTGGAACTCAGGGGACGAAATACTCAGCAAATCTTTTCTACGTATATTAGGCAATACAAATGTTCATAAGAATGTCGAATAAGGAACTGGGAATAAGTAACGGTTGTCACGTTCACAAACATCGACAGTTCTAGACTGACGGTAATTTACTAGAGGCAGTCACAAATCTGTCCGTAAACATATTTCAATAGAATTTCAACAAAGCACACGTCCTTCCGCTTGGAGAGTTGACACGAGAGTGTCTGATCTAGGATTCGTAGGACTCTTTTATACCCAGTGGAACGTGACTGGCCTTGAGCAGGATTATGCAATTCTGCTGATCTAAGTGCTGAACAAGCATCACGTGATCAGGTGATTGCACAATTCCCGCCAAGTAAGCATCACGCGACTTCTGGTGGAACATGGGCCCCGTTTGCCAATGAAACCAAGTACCATTTCCAGTGAGTTCCTATACTCTAGCACATAGCAGAATCTCAAAGCTTCATTAGTCATCGGTCTGGGGGATGACCCGCAAGAGGTGTAAGTGACAGTTCAGCTAGTTCTAGTTAAAACTGGTCAGAATCAACTAAGCGACCGACTGCGCAGGTCTGTAAAATCAGGTTTCACATAATAGAACAACAGAACAGTTTGACAGTTAGGTGTCAAGTTAAAATTCCTGTACATCAGTGATGTTACAGTATTCCATCAACACTTGACAACTTAAAATTCCAAAATGTCCGAGACCCATTACTTCTTCCAAATATAGTGGTTTTATCTGGGTATAATTGACGTTTTAGAGGTCTTCTCCTCACCTCTGGTCAATTGATTTACAATATTTAGTCAACTGAATTACAATACAATACTTAGACAGCATCGTGCCGATTGGTGACCATACCTGCAAATACGTCTGTTGTCCGATTGAAACCAATGGGTACTGTGATTGACAAATATAATAAGAAGGTTTGAATTCTCACCAAACCTGCTGTGTATTTTAATACAACAGAACTTTAATAACTTTCCATGTAATTCAATTCTAACCTATCTGCCAAATACATTTACAGTTAAAACTAGAAGTCCTGTCATGAAAGGCGCATTAGAAGTCCCTATCATGAAAGGTCCTGTCTTGAAAGAGTAACCCGGAGGTCCATTGGCAGAAACATTGCCCGTGTTTGCTATGAGTAACCAGGATAACCTGCTGTGCTTTGGATGTCATTCAATTCTAACCTATCCGCCAAATACATTTACGTCCTCCTAAAATATTTTACTACAATTTACTGTGGGTTCTAACGACCCTCTTGACAGTTTGCCCAGCATAATTTTTATTGCTGCAGGCTGAATTTCGCAACAGGGTCTCTCAATATTTTGGGCGCAAAAGAGATAAATTGTTACAGGGAGGACAACAATATCAGTGACAACAAACAAAATATAGAGTTATATAGATATTAGGGCTGGTAATCAGATTTAAACCACGAGTAGGATAAAGGGTTTTAACCACACGGCTTGCCTTTATTCTACGAGTGGTTTAACTAATTACCGGCCCTAGTACCTATTTGTTTTATTTATACCATGCTCTTAATAATAATCTACTTTGTCATTTAAAATGAAGTAAAAACAACACTTTCTATCGCAAACACAGGGGTTTGTTTTGTTTACATCTAACGAAATAATATTTCGAAATAACGAAATATTATTTCGTTTTAATGAAATAATATTTTGTTTTAATGAAATAAGTGTATCTGTAGCAGTTAGCAAGGCCAGATTACTCCGCTTCGCTACTATTCGATTGCAAATTCTGCTTAATTAGCTGAGTAACACGGTTACGTATTCTAGCAAAATATAAATTTGACTCATTAAAATTAATGACTTCACTTTATTGTGGAATAAATTTAGTGGTTTCACTCGAAACACTCTCCAATCAATTAACGTTATGATCTCTCCGTTTTTCGCGTTATGTGTTTTTTGGTGCTCTTTCGTATATATTCATAGCGTGATTTATCGGTGCAGAAAGAAAATGAAGTGGCGGAAAGTTCAAGGGTACATCCCCCCTCCCCACATAGCTTCTCGCCCCTCTCCTCCTCCCTCCTCGCCTCAGATATCCTCTACTCCCTTACCGACCTCCTCCTTCAAGATGGAAAAAAATAACTGACCTCAAATTTTAGGTAACCCCATCCCCCCCTCCCACCCCCCCCCCCCCCCCACACACACACCGCACGTTCGTAAAATATGGTAGAGTGACTATGCTCATGGAATATGATGAGCACCACTCCCAGAAGAAAAACGAATTTTAGAATTCAAAACGGTCAACTAGACTGAAAAAGCCACGCATAATGATACAGCGACTGTAATGGGTGGATGTGAGAGAGACCTTCAGAATTCAAAACGGTCAACTTGACTGAAAAAGCCACGCGGTGTCTCAAATCATAGTTTGGGTACATCTTATCGATTTTTTACTACTGTCTGTACCAGAATGCTTGATTGACAGCTAGACACATCGTCAAAGTTGATTGAATTTACCTTCCTTTTTTAGTCAAATTATTATTAACAATTCTTAAATTTATTTTAAATATTTAATTGTAGGTATTTTAAACTTAATAAGTCACTGCACGTAGTAGATAGTACCGCAAAACGGCGTATGTCTGAAAGAAACATAGCGAAGTGTAAACGTATCGAAATTGGCAAATTGCGTCATGCCAAAGCTCAAGTTGGATGAACTTCCGACTTTTGGTGTACATTTTTTTAACTGCAGTAGCAGCTTTACACCAGAAGTGGGGATAAAGGCTAACATTTAACATACAGGCTTTTAACAGGTAGTAACATAGGTGGGCATGATATAAAAAATGCCTTTCTAATGCTATACTGATTGATAATCTGAGGTATAAGCACTGGGGGTAAAATTATTCTGCGTATTCTATTCTCGAGATGGATAATGTCCAAATGCAAACTAATTACTGACAGGAAATGTTTATCGGAATATGCATTTCAGTCTCAATGTAAACCAAGTGGCCACCCTTGGCCCTTTGTTTTATACTTCGAGAAAAGAAACTGCGGTTAAAACTAGAAGTACTGTCATGAAATGCGCACAAATAGCACGTCGATCTGCGCGTTAATCTACGCGTTATGACCACGATAAGGCTATCAAATTATGTACATATAGTTTGTATACAAGCACTGTTTCAATCAATGGACCCCCGGGTAACCCGGAGGTCCATTGGCTGAAACATTGCCTATGTTTGCTATGAGTAAACAGGAGAACCTATCGTGCTTTGGATGCCATTCAATATGGCAATTGTGCGCAATTCCTACGCGCAATTATGCCTAGATAAGCGCACAGTTCATGACAGGACTTCTAGTTTTTATTGTATGTCTCTCTTCAGTACCATGTGAGATCGGCTACAACATTATATTTTTCATGATGTGCGAGTTGAACCACACTTTTGCGTCAATTCGGATATTGGCTATATCAAGTGAACTACTGTTTATCCGAAGTTTCATCTGACTGGTCAAGTGGAAATGGTCAATGTGTTTTGAGTTAATTTATTTTATTAACTTGGAGGCTTGTGATTTTCACGAGCAAGAAATCCGATTTATATCAGTCCCTAAATTATTTAAAATACTGCTGAACAAACGCTTATTCTTTTATTACAAACATTTTAAAGAGTGTGGCAAATATGTCAAGTTCGAAAAATTATTTACAAGAAACAACAAGTTTATTTTGTTTTCAGATGATCGTCCCGCCAATGTAGTTCAGAGGCAAGTTGGTGGAAAAGGGTGAGGGGTGTAACAACCAGTACTGTAATAATCAACCAGTAGTGTCATACAAATCAACCAGTAGTGTAATAACCAGTAGTGTTGTAAACTTAACCAGTAGTGTAATAAACATCCATGAAAACCAAAAACTTTTCAACAAAATTTTAAAAAATTTTGCGGTGTCTCAAATCATAGTTTGGGTACATCTTATCGATTTTTAATCATTTTATCGTACATTTAAAGGCGTTTTGCAATTCAAACATCATTTCGTGGTTCAAAACGACGAGGAAAGGTATTTTTATGATTTTTATGTGATGTGCGTATTTTCTGGTGTTTAATGTCACTTCTGCATTTGTGGCTTTATGTAAATTCAAAGTTGGTCAATTATTTATAGTAATGCTGTGCTTTTGAGAGACTGCTTACCCCAGGCGTAAGTTGTCAGGTTCTATCATACCAGAAAAATGATGGGTGATAAAGTGTGGTATTCAAGGGCTAGAATTGTGTGATCTCCTGCGTTTTCTACAATTATATTATTTAATACGGCCCCGGCGAATCTCTGAAGGTCTCTCTCACATCCACCCATTTCAGTCGCTGTATCATTATGCGTGGCTTTTTCAGTCTAGTTGACCGTTTTGAATTCTAAAATTCGTTTTTCTTCTGGGAGTGGTGCTCATCATATTCCATGAGCATAGTCACTCTACCATATTTTACGAACGTGCGGTGTGTGGGGGGGGGGGGGGGTACCTAAAATTTGAGGTCAGATATTTTTTTCCATCTTGAAGGAGGCGGTCGGTAAGGGAGTAGAGGATATCTGAGGCGAGGAGGGAGGAGGAGAGGGGCGAGAAGCTATGTGGGGAGGGGGGATGTACCCTTGAACTTTCCGCCACTTCATTTTCTTTCTGCACCGATAAATCACGCTATGAATATATACGAAAGAGCACCAAAAAACACATAACGCGAAAAACGGAGAGATCATAACGTTAATTGATTGGAGAGTGTTTCGAGTGAAAACCACTACATTTATTCCACAATAAATTGAAGTCATTAATTTTAATGAGTCAAATTTATATTTTGCTAGAATACGTAACCGTGTTACTCAGCTAATTAAGCAGAATTTGCAATCGAATAGTAGCTAAGCGGAGTAATCTGGCCTTGCTAACTGCTACAGATACACTTATTTCGTATAAACAAAATATTATTTCATTAAAACGAAATAATTATTTCGTTAAAACGAAAAAATATTTCGTTATTTCGAAATATTATTTCGTTATTTCGAAATACTATTTCGTTAAAAACGAAATAAATATTTCGTTAAAACGAAATAAATATTTCGTTAAAACGAAATAATATTTCGTTTAAACGAAATATTATTTCGTTAGAACGAAATATTATTTCGTTATTTTGAAATAATATTACATTAAAACGAAATATTATTTCGTTAAAAACGAAATAATTATTTCGTTAAAACGGAATAATATTTCGTTATTTCGAAAGATTATTTCGTTAAAACGAAATAAAATGAGAGTGTAACCTGTCACCTACCGGGCTTCATAAATTTCCTAAAATTTCCTTAAATTGATCTTAAAATTGCAACTTTTGATATTTCGGGCTAATATTGGAGGGGCGCACATATACCGCTATACTCACCAAGCACCGCTATCCACAACAGCACCCCCATCGTTCCACCGTCTTGGGGAATCAATTTAAAAGCTAATTCCAGATTTAATACTAGATTTAATGCTAGACTTTATGATTCTGGAGAATCATGGCTTTTCCAGGTGAGATTCCCTGATTTTTTATGACCACAGAGTGTCTGATGAATTGTTTTTAACTGTTTCACTGAAGTTCCCTTTTGAATTTATGACAAAGATGAGTATAGTAGACTCAACTCTCGCAGTTTGATAAAAAAAATGTTTAGATAAAACCATCATTAATGGGGGAGAGGGTTAATATCAATATCGTCGTCCGACAGGTTAATGAACGAGTTACGTTTGTTTGACATCTACCAACCGAGTGCTGTGGCTATTTGAAAATGGTCCATTTTAACTTGAATATATCCAAAATGTTGATTTGTGTCAGTTTGTAGAGGGCTAACAAGTGCTAACAGGAATATTTTTCCATGCAACTTGTAATGTCACACCAGGAACTGCGAATGGCCATTTTTTCTTAAAAACCTACAAGTTGTTTTCAGAGAAATCCAGGGTGAACACATGATTCCATGATTTTTTATGGCCCTGGAGTGTCTGAAGAATTATTTTTAATTGCATCACTAAAGTATTTTTATTGATGCCTTGAGAAAAGTGGTATAATACTCTCAAATAACCCATTGTGATAAAAGAAAGTTTATATTAAATCATCATTGTTGTCGGAGAGGGTTAATATAAATATCAGCGTCTGAGAATCAGAGTCTAATGCAAATAGCCCATTATATCTCAAATTTATCTAAAATATTGATATTTGACAGTTTGTGGAGGGTTAATGAATGCTTGCGAGAATAATTCTTCTCCAGAGTTTATTTGTTCTTAAAAATCTGTAAGGACCACTTGAAGATATTCTCAGAAAATGTGAACTTTAGGTTCTTGAGCAAGTCATGTGTAGTCCCTGTATCAATTATCTCTTATTTGACCACAGTTGTTATGCATCATTACACCATCTTTTCACACCTTAGAACTACAGTTATTGACAACAACGAGAAACATGAAGTTATAGACAACAATAATTACATATATAAACAGGAAGTGTTGTTCCTACATCTGTGTAAATAAAATACAGGCTGGGATGGAGGATGGGCATATAGCTGTCTTACAAACTAGTATATACCTAGCCCCACTTCCGGGGAAATGTTAGCGCCACCACTGCATTTGATAACCGCCTTACAGCGTATTAAATATACCTGCACCCCTTCCCATATTGGGGAACTCCCCCTTTTATTTTAAGGTTCCTTAGGCACAACATAGCGTCTGTAAGATGGCTATATATTGCCACGTCGCCACCCTGGGGTGGAGGATGGGCAGTGTATAGCCGTTTTACAGACTAATATATATACCACTGTCGGGGAAATGCTATAGTGTCAATACTGTATTTGATATTATAAGTAAATGATCCCATTGTAGCTAACGTTATTTACTGCTTTCTTATCAAGCAGTGGCGGAGCGCAGTGGCGTTGTGGTAACCGGTTCTCGCCAGATCACTGAAGCTAAGCCACGACGAACCCGGGTGACCGTCTGAGCGATCAATTCGGACTCCGGCGCTATGTCAGTGGGCAAGGCACTTAACGCCGATTATCCACATGGGGAGCACGGTGCCGCCGCGTACTGAGGCGTACTGCACGTCGATGGTACACATGTCTTCAACCAATCTAACCCTGCCTGTGCTGCAATGCGGAGTTACGATGTTGGGGAGCTGGCAGCTGCTCTTCGTTGCCTGGTGGTTCTCCCTGGGTACTCCGGCGTCCTCCATCCGTAGAACTGTCACGGCCATGATTAGGCATTGTGCGTAAGTGTATGACCTTAAACACCAATAAACAAATAAATAAATAATATCGTGCAGTGCAGTGTGGAATATGATGTGTATGATAAATCGACCGATGGCGTGGGACACCGTGGAATTGACCGATGAAGCGGGACAAAGTGAGAATGGAACTTATGGGCGATTATTCTTGATAATAAATAAATATACACTTACTTTTGAGTTCATGTTGGAGAGGATTCACTGGAAATCGTATATGGTCCCACACCTCTCAGTAATGCTCTGCTCCCCATCCCCATCCTATGAATTGCACTTCAGACTTCTCAAATCTAGCACCCACTCCACATCATACCCCGCCTTAATTTTTGCTCGCTAAAAACTTATTTTTACTTTATTCTCCCAACATCTAATATAACGACAACTAGAGGTGCTTCGCAGGGCCACCGGGAGCACAAGCGGGCAGGGCAACCCATATATTTGGGGCTCGTTCCCCCAGGGCAGTATGTCAGCTATGCTGGCAACAACGGCCTCTCCCCGTATGCTCGGGTGCTTCTAAGGATAGAAAAGTCAATGGGGAAGGGGCCCGTTAGCAAACAAACTTGGTGAAAAAAAAACTGCAGGGGGGGGGGGGGGCACGTATCCTAGGTAAAAAAACAGCAGGGGACAGGTGCCCTAAGTTACAAAAAACAGCAGGGCGATGGGGTGGGGTGTGGGAGGCAGATGTCCCCGCTAACTAATTTGAATAGGAGGCAGTTGTTCATGGGGCAGGTGTCCATATCACATCGTCCAGTATTCCACATTTTCAATGGTACTTGGCCTTGACGGAAACATTTTAACAAGAAACAACGGGAAACCTATTTGCAGTAACGCTGCAAATATAAACTTGATTTTAGGACCATTCCATGGACAGTTTAAAGCCTACTTCGATATCATCGTTCCTTACTCTCATCCTTTCAGTGCATCATCGCAGTATTTCACCCGAATCGAGTTCTGACGTCATGCAAGTTTGGCCGACATGCTTTCAATTTTCTTATTGCCAACTACATATTCGTAAAGATCGGTTCATAAATACGGCCTCTAGCCCGAGCCGTATTGGCATTTGCACTTACAGTGCTGAAAGAAACACTAAATAAATCAAAGTTAGTCTAATATATTTACGCACGAGAAAAAAAAACGTATTATATGTGATGTATCCCATGGTACTAAACATTCATACAAAAATGATTCAAATCAGAGCTTTCGTATGGAAGTTCTGCGCAAAAATCTGATTGCTCCTAATTTTGTACAAAATGGCTGCCAGCGGCCGTCTTGAATTTAGGACCGCACCCCAAAACATTCGTTCTCGTCCCACTTTGATAACAAAGGTGAATGCACTCATTCTCGTCCCACGGTGATAACAAAGGTACCCAAGAAGTTTCGTAAAGATCGGTTCATAAATACGGCCTCTAGCCCGAGCTGTATTGGCATTTGCACTTACAGTGCTGAAAGTAATACTAAATACATAAAAGTTAGTCTAATTTGCATAACTTACACACGAGGAAAAAACCCGTATTATATGTGGTGTATCCCATGGTACTAAACATTCAAACAAAAAATTATTCAAATCAGAGCTTTCATATGGAAGTTCTGCGCAAAAATCGGATTGCACCTAATTTTGAACAAAATGGCTGCCAGCGGCCGTCTTGAATTTCGGACCGGACCCCAAAACACTCGTTCTCGTCCCACGATCATAACACAGGTACCCAAGAAGTTTCATGAAGATCCGTTCATAAATACGGCCTCAAGCCCGAGCCGTATTGAATTGATGGACAGACGGACCGACGGGCGACTGCCATGGCATAAGCTAAAATTTGACTTACGTTATGAAATATCACCGAGTAAGGGTCTGTGGGTAATTGTAAGCCATAGAAACACAGTATGAGGTGCATAGCAACAGGGCTGAAAGTCAAAGTGGACTGGTACAATAACTTTAACACAAGTGTTGACGCCGACGTGCCTTGGGTCATGACATAAGCTCACACAACTTCGTTGGTGAGCTAATAATGAGGATACCAGAGCAAAAGCCAGCATTGTCCTTGCTTATGTTTAATATTCTGTCAACACGCAAAAGGAATTTTGTTTATATAAATTTGTTTTATCATAAATTATTGAAAAGTGCCTTTAGGCACTCTTCAATAATTTGTAATACAAGAGACCCCAATGGGCATTAATTGCTCACCTGATGAGTATTTAGAGCCACATTCAGTTAGTCATGGTTCATAAACACTACAGAGGAATGAAGTCATAAAATTTTACTCTGGTGTCATGTCAGATGATTATTATCATAGGCCTTCCTGACTGCTTCCACTTCTATCAGCTGTTGGCAAGTGCAAACCAAACTTCCAAGGATTGTTGTGTCACTGCAGTTTGAAAGGCAAATATAATGGAAAAACACTAGGGACTGGATTCGAACAAACCTGAATCCCACTCCGCCACCACAGAGGTGCCAAATATTAAGCCAGGGACTCTAATTGAACAAACTTGTATCTGAACCCCCAAGAGATGTTATATACCAAATATTAAAGAATTCTGACTGGAGTATCCAAAGAAGATTTTTAAAGAAATCTCATCATATTGCACTCAGTTAAACTTTGGGTTCCAATGGAGAGCCCAAATATTAACCAAGGGACTCGATTTTGAACAAACATGAATATCCCCCCCCCCCCCCCCCCCCCCCCCACACACACACCAAGAGCTGTTGCATACAAAATTTCAAAATATTTTCTCTGCTGGATCTGATACAGTAAAACCTGTCTTGTGAGATCACTGTCATGAGAGACCACCTGTCTTGAGAGACTGCTGTTATTTGTCACCATTTGGTTGTTTTACCCTGTAATGGACCTGTCATGAGAGACCACCTGTTTTGAGGGACAACTTTTGCTTAGCAAAAAGGGTGGTCTCTCAAGACAGGTTCTACTGTAATGAAGACTTTTAAGAATATTCCTCAGAATGAACCAGGTTAAACTTTGGGTTTCAACAGAGAGCCCAAATATTGAACCTGGGAACCAATTTGAACAAACTTGAATCTGCCGCCTGCACCCACCCCTCCCCCTCCCCTAGAGATTTTGTATATCAAATATCAAAAGATTCTGACTGGTGGATCTGAAGAAGACTTTTAAAGATTTGTCCCCATATTGCACTTAGTTGAAATTTGGGTCCTCATCATAAGCACATATATTAACTGCAGGACTTGATTTGAACAAACTGGAATCGCTCCAAGAACTTCCTTTGGACAAACTTGATTCTACAACTCAAAAGGAAGTTCCATACCAAATATCAAGTAATTGTGCCCATTGGTTCATGAGAAGATTTTTTTTAAATTTCGGAGCATTTTCCCCATACACCCACCCCAAGGAGCGTGGCAACTTTATTTGAAAAAAACTTGAATTGACATTTGATAAGGACCATGCATATCAATTTGGCCCAGGGGTTAATGAGAAGTCGATAATGTCAAGTTCACGCTGGACGGATGGACGACGTACAAAAAGTGATCACTTTAGCTCCACCTGACTTTCAGTCCGGTGAGCTAAAAATGCTAACTCAGTAAGAACAAGTCAGGCCCATAATTGTCCCATAACATAACTGATCGCATTTTTTTACCTGCATGGTCACATCCCTCCTGACTCCTGAGCATACTGTACACCAGTTATAAATTCCTTTTGCTGCTTGGCTTTGGAGAAAAAGATGCCATTTTTTTTTCTATTTTTAGCCCTTGCTGAGAACCACGGGGCCATGGGCAATTTATTATTGCATAAATCAAATACATGTTACCTACTTATGCTTCAAACCAAATCACCCCACAGGTTCTGATTTTTGAAAATCTGGGCGGGATCCAAAATCTTGCCCCAACCATAACAATTACAAATATTGCCCCACAAACTTCGTTTGAACACACTTGAATCTACACCTGTAGACAAAGCCCCAAGCAAAATTTCAAATCATTGCAGTTGCTGGTTCATGAGAAGAAGATTTTGGTATCCCTTGGGGTTCCCATGGGGAACAGTAGGAAGAGCAACTTCATTTTAACAAATCTGAATTGCCGTGAAGCAATAAACATTTATCCCAGGTATTGAATAAATTGGTCCAGTGGTTTTTGAGAAGTCCAAAACATAATGTTGACAGACGACGGACAGGGAGCAATTAGATCTCAGCTCGACTACGCCAAGGTGAGCTACAAATTCCCTCATATTGCACTAAGTTAATATTCGAGCTACCATAGGGAGCCCAAATATTAACCTCTGGACCCTATTTGAACTAACGTGAATCTGACTCCCCTAGAGATGCTGTATACCAAATATGAAAGCATTCTAACTGTTGTATCTGAAGATTTCTAAAGAAATGTCCTCATACTGCACCAAGTTAAAATTTGGGCTATGATAGGGAGCCCAAATATTAAACCATTGACTCGATTGAACAAACATGAATCTAATCTTAGGGCGCTCACCTGACATGGTAGCATAAATATCAACCCAGGGAATTGATTTCAACAAGTTGCATCTGCCCCTCCTTAGAAAAGTTTATACCAAATACCCAAAGCTTCTGACAAGTGGATCTAAAAAAACAATCTTTAAAGAATATTCCTCGGATTGAACTAAGTAATGATTCGGGCTCCCACGTGGAGACCAAATATGAACCCAGGGACTTGGCTTGAATAAACCTGAATCTCACCTCTAGTGGAATGCTGTGTACCAAAATATCAAAAGATTCTGACTGGTGGATGTGAAGAAGATTTTTGAAGAATATTTCTCATATTGAACTAAATTATAATTCAGGCTCCCACAGGGAGCCTAAATATCAACCCAGGGACTTGGTTTGAACAAACTTGAATCTTGCCCCCCTAAGAATGCTGCATACCAAATATCAAAACATTCTGACTGCTGGATCTGAAGAAGAAGAAGATGTTTAAAGAAAAGTCCTCATTTTGAACTAAGTTATAATTCGGGATCCCACAGGGAGCCCAAATATGAACCCAGAGATTTGGCGTGAACAAACCTGAATCCCCCCCCCACCCCACCCACCAAGGATGCGGCATGCCAAATAACAAAACATTCCGACTGCTGAATCTGAAGAAGATTTTTAAAGAAAAATTTCTCATATTAAACTAAGTTATAATTCGGACTCCCACAGGGACTTGGCTTCAATAAACTTGAATCTCAACGCCCCCCCCCCCCCCCCCCCCCCCCCCCAGGATGATGCATACCAAATACCAAAACATTCCGACTGCTGGATCTGAAGAAAAAGATTTTTAAAGAAAAATTCCTTATATTCAACTAAGTTATAATTCGGGCTCCCACATTGGGGCCCAAATATGAACCCAGGGACTTGGCTTTAACAAACTTGAATCCCCCCCCCCCCCCCCCAAGGATGATTCACACCAAATATCAAATCCAAACATTCTGACTGCTGGATCTGAAGAAGAAGATTTGTTAGGAAAATTCCTCATTTTGAACTAAGTTACAATTCAAGCTTCCACAGTGGTCCCAAATATGGACCTAGGGACATGACTTGAACAAACTTGAATCTTACCCCCCTAAGGATGCCGTATACCAAATATCAAAAGCATTCTGACTGCTGGTTCTGAAGAAGAAGATTTTTAAAGACGAAAGACTCAATATGAACAAATTTGAACCAGACCCATACTAGAATGATTCATACCAAATATCAAAAGATTCTGTCCACTGGTTCTGGAGAAGAAATTTTTTAAAGAATATTACCTGAATCGCACAAAGTAAAAAATTCATGCTCCCATGGTGAGCCCCAATATTGACTGAGGAAAGTCGATATGAACAAACTTGAACCAGACCCATACTAAAATGCTGTATACCAAATATTAAAAGATTCTGCCCACTGGTTCTGGAGAAGAAATTTTTTAAAGAATTTTACCTAAATCGCACAAAGTAAAAATTCTTGTTCTCATGGTGAGCCCTAATATTGACCGAGGCACTTTTTATGAACAAATTTGAACCAATCCCATACTAGAATGCTGCATACCAAATATCAAATGATTTTGCTCACCAGTTCTGGAGAAGAAGAGGTTTAGTAATTTTTCTAATATACATAGGGTGCTATCAGGGTTATGCCCCACATGGAGCCTCAAGTGGGTATGTCCATTTCATTTTGACAAGCGTGAATTGACATATGGTAATGAACACCCATACCAAATTTCGAGCAAATCAACTTAGCGGTTTCAGAGGAGAAGTCGTTTGAAAAAAGTTCACGATGACGGACGGACGGACGACGGATGGCAAGTGATAAGTTGAGCTCCCTTTGGTGAGCCGATAAAACCTGTAGACTGTGTAAAGGTTTTGGACGTGCATCCCAGTCACGGTTGACCAATCGCAACCAAAAGGGGACGTACTCATCTAGACATGAACTCAAACCTGCATATGAAATTTTGTGATGACCGGACAAGAACTATGGGGTGTAGCCTGTGCTAAAGATAGACTCACAGACTTCCGCTGGTGTGATGGCAATAACTTGTCTTGACTATGTCAAGTTGAGCTAAAAATTAGTCAAAATTCTCAAATAACTTGTGAAAAATCTAAAGAGTTTTTTTTTTCTTTCAAAAGTTGTGCACCCTGATAATGGGCTAACAGATCAACCTGGTAGAATGAAAAAAACGTACAGGCCCAAATAACAATCATAGGGGACAGAAAATTTATTAAAAAAATTAATAATAGTACGGGGTGGTTTTTGGGGAAACAAGACTTAGCAGTTTTAACTAATAGTAAATACTCTTGTTGTTCTTTGAAATAAGTGTCTTGTTCTGGGCCCTGATTTTTTAAAATTGGCATTTTCCCTAGCGGTGAAGATACCTCCCGCTTCCCCACCCCCTGTAAAATTTCTGGATCAAGTGGAAAAAAGTTTGAAGAGTTTTTTTAGCAGAATTAACAATAATGGAAAGAAATTATTGATATTTTGGCTAAAGCTAAAGCAATTTAGTGAAATTTGTAAAAAAAAAATTAAGTATGGACAAGGTGTCAAATTGGGAGGTAGGGAGTAATAATACAGTGTAGTCCACTTATTTGGACACCCCTCTTAACTGAATAACCTGTTAACTCAATATAATTTCCAAACATAAAACCATTTACCATCCTTTCAATAGTTTATTTGGATATCTGTTAATTGAACAACTATTGTGGATAGCAAAAAGAAAACATTGGCCCAAAGCAAGTTTCACATAACATAAAAACAAAATGATCTCCAATGTAGGTTACACATGCTACAAATGCTTCAGATCTGTTTTTCGAGAACTGAATTTTGTAAGGTTTTCTCATGGGAGGCCTAATCCTAACTATGACCCTCCTGTCATTACCCTCCCACTTCCCTTGAGGGTCCTAATTAGGGCTAAGAGAATCCCACAATGGTCAAGTTTCCAATATGACACAGTTTGGATATGCAGCAATACTTGATGTCACTTGAAATGTATTTCGAAGATGTATAAATTTTATAGTAAATTTCCTTTCTTATTATACCTACCGAAATTGTTTACTACAGGCTTGCACTACAGTGGAAGAACCTAACTCGGATAAAATACTCTCTATCTTAATCTTTCCCAAGATTTGGGAAAGAAAGGTGGTGTAAAAACACCACGAAAAAATAAGCCAAAACTGGGTCGAGCGCCATCGGCGCACACCCAGTATGGGACGCTCTTCTATAGTACAAATCCACGACTACCGTAAAACAGTGCGCAATGCGTCAATTCGTCATTCTTTTGATTCCGAACAACGCAGGAGGTATGTGATCAGCGGGGAGGAAGGATTCTTACCCGAATAAGAAGACGGGAGGGCCTCCATGTAAACAATTTCGGTAGGTATAATAAGAAAGGAAATTTACTATAAAATTTATACTTCTTATCAACCTACCTCAATTGTTTACTACAGGCTGAATAGAGAAAAGGATGGAGGGAATCACATAACCAACCAACACATAACTCAATAGCAATGGGACCGTGAACAGAGGAAGAGATCCCTAGGCCTATCAAACCATAGCATCACAAACATTAGAAAAGACAAAGAAAGATGATGCGTATGGTGAAGTGCGACGCACAGACAGAAAGGGCAGTAACAGCACACAGCTGGAACTGACCCTGAAAAAGCCGAAAGGCTGGGATAGACAATAGCCTGAGCCGAAGAACGAGGGCCCCTAGGTTCTCTGTCGGCCCCTGCAACTGTCGCAGATAAAAGGAGAATGTAGCATTTCTGCAGAAGGCTGCCAGTATAACGTCCGTCATCCGACAACATGACAGAGTTATTAAAAGAGGAAGACAATGCACGCACCTCGTGGCAGGAAAAACAATTGGTAATACAATCACCAGTAGCTAGACGAGCGGAAGCTGCACGAATAGCAAGAAAAATCCATCAAGAAATGGATGCGGGAGAGATCTGGCATGTGAGAAAACGCATATTCATCCAGGATAAAGGCGCGAACGCCCCCCACCCCCAAGCAGAGCAGCGCCCAAGAAAGTGACCATCTTGGAGCAAACTGCAAAGTCCTAGGCCTTTTCAAGGAAAAGAGCAGAACAAGCTGGGAGAGGCAAGGATGAGTGTCGAAACATTGCGGTATCACATATGAAAAAATGTCTCCGAAGCATGGACATGTACCCATTGCTGGAGACCCCCAGAAACAAATATATACCAGAAACTCCTCAAGCGGTGTGATCGAAGGAGTGACAGAAGCAACAGAGTGATCGCACACCATCGACAGAAGAACCTTCCACTTAGCCACAGGGGCTAAACAAGTGGAGGGAGTGCCTCCTTGAAGAAGAAAAGCAACTCCACTGCGTGTCTCGAAAAACCACTACGGAGGAGGCAGGACCCGATAACAGACATGTGCGAAGGCACAATGAAGTCGGGTCAACGTGAAACCTCCTCGGGCGACTTTGGCAAAGAAAGTCGCGAGGTAGAGGGAGACATGCCGGAACCGCCGCTAACAGAGAGCGGAGCAGATTGATCCACGCCCACCGAGGCGACGGGTGTGATCGAAAGGATTCGACGACTGCAGGTTCATATCTGGGCGAGAACCTGAGGCGGAATCGGAACCGGTAGGAAGGCGTAGCCGACAAGACCATCCCAAAGGAGGGCCAGAGCGTCCACGGCGAGAGCCAGAGCATCTGGACACGGGAACACGAAAGTGTCCACTGGATGGTTCCAACGAGTCGCAAGAGATCGATGGAACCCGCCATGTGGAGCATCCACCTGGTGGAATGACCCTGCCCCGACGGGACAGGGAGTCAGCTAGGACGTTCAGATGACCGGGAATGTGACGAACAGCCACCCCGGCGTGGACATCCTGAGCGAGCAGTAAAAGATCCCGAGCCAGTTTGTACATTGGAACAGAGTGCGTGCCGCCCTGGTTCCGAATGTAAGCAACCACCGTCGAATAGTCGGACAACAGAAGGACCTGGCGATTCGACAGGTGAGGGATCCACTGCCTGAAACTCAGAAGAAGAGCAAGAAGCTCCTTCTGGTTGATGTGTAGAGCTGCATGATCCTGGTCCCACATCCCGTGAATGGAAAGACCTAGAGGATCCAACGTCGCACCCCATCCGAGATCGCTGGCATTTGTCGTCAGAACGCGATCGGACCTGAGTAAGTCCAACGGAACACCCTGCGAAAGCCACTGAACATCCGCCCAGAGGAGAAAGTGAGGATAAAGATATTCCGGAAACTGAAGCACCAGATCCAGAAAATCTACATTCGGCCCCCAATGACTGAGCAGAAAGTGTTGGAGAGGTCTGACACGCAGCCGACCTAGAGGAATGAGATCCGTCACCGAACAGCAGATACCGATTAGCCGGAGAATACTCCGAGCCGTCGCGGATGCGGACTGGGACAGAGTCAGAGCAAAAGCTGATAGAATCACAGCCTTGGCCTGGGGAACCGCCACCATATTGAATTGTGTGCGGAAAGCCATCCTCAGATGATAAAACGACTGAGAAGGGACCAAGTCCGACTTCTCCTCGTTGACTCTGAAACCTAGCGACGTGAGCAAGCTCAGCAGAGTGGCGACATCCGACTCCAATAAGGCAGCATTGGAATGCCCCTGGAGGATATCGTCCAGATATGCCGAAGTAGTCACCCTGGACTATGTGCAATGGAAAGCTATCACATGCGACATCAATCTGGTGAAGGCCCAAGGAGCCAGGTTGAGGCCGAAAGGCATGGCCTTGAACTGGTAAACTCGCCCCAGAAAAACGAATCTGAGATACTTCCGTAACGCCCAATGAATCGGAACGGGAAAGTAAGCGTCTCGCAGGTCGAAGTTGGAAGCGAAATCTCCCTGGTGAATTGAAAGGAGGACCGACCTGAAAGTCTCCATGCTGAACTTGGGAGCAATGATAAACTGGTTCAGGAAACTCAGATCGATAACCGGTCGGAGTCGGCCGTCCTTCTTCGCACCAAGAACAGGCGGGAATAGAAATCCACTGACCTAATGTTCTTGATGACCTCAATCGCCCCCTTTGTCAGGAGATTGTCTATCTCCGTGGACAAAAGTTCCCGACGTAAAATGTCTGAAGGAACTGTGGTTGGAAGAGGCACCCTGGACAGAATGGGGGGCCTTCGGAAGGATATTCGCAGCCCGGACCGAACAACATCTAACACCCAAGGCTCGGATGTGATGGTGGCCCAACGGTCTGCGAACTTTGCTATCCTTCCTCCAACCTGGGACGAGTCGAGGTGATGACCTTCATTTCGAACCCCGACGAGGCTCGCGAGAGGAGAAAACACCTCCTCTACTGAATGAAGAATCCTGGGACTTCCCTCAAGACTGTTGACGCTTACCCTTACCTCTTGAATAAGAAGTAGAAGCGGTGGCAGAAGGATCAGCCCCTTTGCTTCGCAGAGGAAGCAGAGGGTACTTGTTAGGCTTGGAACGGCCCCTGCTACCCTAGAAGGCTGATCAAGCTGAAGAAACAGCAGCTGATCTTTGGAATGGCGTAGGACGTCATCCCGGACCGTCAACACAGAATCATGGAAAAGTTGCGGACCTGCCAAAGAAGCAGATCGAAGAGTAGCGCACTGCTCCTCAGGAAGGGATCGGCCTATGTCCAGCACAGAGTCCCTTCGAACTAATTCCAGATTAGCCGTGTTACAGGCATGCGTGTGAGTAAGATGCATGAGCGCCTTGGACAGCACACGCAAAGGAGACTGTACCTCGTCAAACTTATCTGGAGGCAGATAAGCAGCTAAAGCTGAGACGACGTGATCGGAGAAAGAAAGCATACCAAGCATCTCTCTCGATAAGCCCAATGTGGACTCCAGAGTCGTCATCGGAATAACGGCAGACTTGGACTTGGAAAGCCCGAGGGAATTGGAGTCCTGATCCAAAACCGTCAAAGTCTGGTAGACCGACGGATTGGCGGGATCGTAGGAACGATAACGCGCCGGAGGCAAAAAGGTGTCAACCCTGGTGAAGAACGGAGCCTTCATAGCCTTGGAACTTACCTTAGAGTCCAAGGCTGAAAATGCTTCAACCAACTGTACCGCCTGGCACGGTCGAAGACGCCCAGAAGCGGGTTGCTCCATAGGCTGTTGGCGAGCGATCGATGATCGCGGCCTGGCTGACACTGTCGACTGGTTAGATGGTTTGAGATCCGGAAGGAACCCAAACACGAAATCAAGAGCTGCCCCCAAGTCCGAAGACTGCTGGGTCTCGACATCAAGCATGTCTGACTCTTCCTCTGAGTCGGAAGACACATAGCCCATCGTGGGCAAACCAGCCGACGCCTCTCATGGTGTCGGAACACCAGGGGGATCAGAAAGCGGCCTGTTTCCAATCCCGCCCCCTATGGCGCCGCCTGGAAACCACTCGCTGCCTCGCTGGAAGCAACGGGAAGGCTCTTTGACAGAACCTGAGTGAGTAAGGAGAGGGCCTCCCTAAGTTCACTGCTCGTACTGGCCGGTTCGACAGGGGAACGAACCGGCAAAGTGGCTTCACCTCTGACCCTCTTAACCAGCGAAGGGTCACGATCCTCCAAAAACACCCGACGTGGGACAACGGGCGGCAGCCGAAACGTCTGAAGGCAGACGTGTATAGGGGTGTGACACACCCCTAGGACCAACATAGCGGGAACTCATGAGAGTCACCGCGGACCTCTGCAGGGCAGAAAGTCCAGGCTGCACAAAAGACGTTGGTCCCCCAAAACTGGTCGTATGACCAGAATGAGTGGACGGAAACGCCACGGAGTTCATAGTGTCCCACTAAGAACATCCGAAACCAATGACAACTGTGGTGCTCGACGGCGCAGAGACCACAGTAGAGGGTCCGGCCGGCAGCCACTTCCAACTTCGCCGAGTTGAAGTCAGGGAAGGCTAAGGCCGATACCCCCACGTCTACACAACCAGACGCCGCAGCAGACCACTGCAGGTATACAACTACTGTGCTCAACGGCTGAGAGGACACAGTAGGGGGTTCAGTCGGCAGCCCCATCCGACTTCGCCGAGTGGAAGTCGTGGAAGGCTGAGGCCGATACCCCACAACCACACTACAGACATCCCTGCAGACCCTTGCAGGGATAAGCCGAGGCCGGCTAAAAACGGCGCCCAATGACGTTGTAGACGGAACAGCAGTAGCAGCAGATACGACGGGAGCTGTTGGAACTGGCGGAAAAGCGGAGAGAGCCACCAAGCTCGGCCTCCAAAGGAGGAGTCACAACCCTAGTGACAGCCTCAGATGTCGACTGGAGAGGGCGCATAGTCCCGAAACCAGGCATCTCTTCACCAGAAATCCAACACGGAAGGGGAATAACTATCACCAGACATGGTCGAGTCGGGACGCCCCGAAACGACAGCGTTCCCCACCCCCGCTGGTGCGGGAGGAGCTGCACATCCCCCACGGAGGGGAGCAATTCTCACCAGACGTGGTCGAATCGGGCGCGACCCCCGAAACGATAGCGTTCCCCACCCCCCGCGGGAGCGGGAGGAGCTGCACATCCCCCACGGAGGGGGACAAACTCACACCAGACGTGGTCGAGTCGGGGGCCCCTAAACGACAGTGTCCCCCCCCCCCCCCCCCCCCCGCGGCGGCGGGAGGAGCTGCACATCCCCCACGGAGGGGGTAAACTCACACCAGACGTGGTCGAGTCGGGAGGCTCCCGAAACGACAGCGTTCCACATCACCCGCGGGTGCGGAAGAAACGGCCACGAGAACGCACCAAGGCGAGGGCAAAAGGAATTGCCCTAAAGGAACCGAACTGGAAATAACAGAGGTGAGAGCAGTAGAAGAAAAAGGTGAACTCAACAGAAACAGAAAGTAGAAGAACACCCTCAACTACGAGAGAAGGTGGCAGAAAAAAAAACCGGTGGGTACATGACAGAACCCAGACGGTCGGACAGGGACCGAAAACAGAAATTCAGCCCTCAACGGAGTGAAGAAATCCTGTCCAGACAGTCCCAGATGGACACCTAACTCCAAAAACAATTTATTCATCAACCGAAAAATTCATTGTCGAATCGCGTGATGTCGAAAACAAAACATTCGCGAAAACGGAATAGTAAATAATACACAATGAGAATGTGGTTGAAAATATAAACGAGAATATATAAAACACAGTCCTGTTATTATACGATCTTCAGATCCATAATTCCAGTCAGAGGAAAACCATTATCAACGAGTTAACATATCACTGTTACTGAGCAAAGATGGCACACACATCCACCACGTGTGCGGATAATCAAAAGAATGACGAATTGACGCATTGCGCACTGTTTTACGGTAGTCGTGGATTTGTACTATGGAAGAGCGTCCCATACTGGGTGTGCGCCAATGGCGCTCGACCCAGTTTTGGCTTATTTTTTCGTGGTGTTTTTACACCACTTTTCTTTCCCAAATCTTGGGAAATATTAAAATACAGAGTATTTTATCCGAGTTAGGTTCTTCCACTGTAGTGGAAGCCTGTAGTAAACAATTGAGGTAGGTTGATAAGAAGGTCCATTTTGGCACAAATGAGTCTAGAAGATGGATTACTTCATCTTTGTAATTTGGATTAGCTTTTTATTTGCTGTTTTTTCTTATTTGTTTCCGTTCGTTGAAGATCTTGACACTTGTTTTCAAATATTGTTCTTTGATGTTGAGCCCCGTCAATAATTATGGCTGATACTTGTTTAACCCTTTACCCAACGCAGACGATATCAAAATTTATTATTTTTAAATTTCATTTTTTCAAATTTTTCAAAAAATTTCAACAAAACCATATCATGTGGCCCCTAGTTGGAACGAGCTCATCGAGCTCGTTCCAACGAGGGGTCACATGATATGGTTTTGTTGAAATTTTTTGAAAAATAATATTTTTTCAACTGCTGAATTTGCATATTACGCGGGCGGATGCGGGCGATTCGTTAGGTAAAGGGGTAAGTAGAGAATAATTTCAGTTTTACCTGTATAACAGAAACAAAAAAACAAACAAATAAACAATGTAAGGAAAGCACACTTTAAAAAGCCATATTTATAAGAAGTCTCCTAACCAATCTACCCTGTCTTCAAAAAATTAAACCACTTGTGAAGATAACTGATAAGGCTGAGACGGTTATGGTTTTTCATAACTGGTTAACCGTTTACCATTCACATATAACTGGTTAATCAGTTTCCAGCCATTTTTAACATCCTGCATTTCCTCTGGTTTATTGGTAATGATAAAACCGTTTCCGAGCCAAAATACATGTGGGGCAGGTCTGTATTTCACAACAAAACCAATTCAGTACCAAATTATTTATTTATTGGGGTTTACCGACCCTTTCGACAGTCAGGGTCACTCTGACTGGTCTCCTCGTGTCGGACAGTTTTATGGGTGGAGGAAGCCGGAGTACCCGGACAGAACAATCAGGCAATGGCGAGCAACTGTCAGACTCCCCAACATACTAACTCCACACAAGCAGGGTTAGCACTGGTTGAAGACAGGTGCACCATTGACGTGCAGTATGCCTTAGTACAAAATGCCACCATTTAGGTGGGGATGGGGATGAAGTGTCTTGGCTAAGGACACAACGTGGTTGCCGCAGGTTGAATTTGAACCGAGGACCTCTCAGCCTGCATCTCTACAAATGTACCTATGGAGCCACCGTGCACACCACATACCAAATTGATTATCAGACTTTTTTTTGATAGATTTGAGGCATTGTGGTCATGTGTATTACTATTTTTATTGTAAAAGAAATTGTTTATTTCAATACTGAATTCTCTCAATATCTGCGTTCAGGTGACTTCAGCTGAAAAAAACATTCCTACTGCACACAAAGGCCACTTAAAATGTTTTGGACCAATCAAAATTGTCTGCAGGTATCCTGTGGGTTTGACAAGACTGAATTGCCACTTAACATTACGAGAGATGTGTAGTTTATGTGAAGTACATGTAGGCATAGTTTATGTATATATATAAAAAAATCTTTTCTTTTTAGCTTTACGCAGATCTTAGGCTTGGCCTGTACAAATCTTTTTCTTTTTAGCTTTACATAGATTTTATGCTTCAAAACTAACTCAAGACTATTTTGCACATTTGACTGTTTCTGATATTTGTAGTTAAACACAGTAACACAGGAATAAGTATATTCAATATTTTGTTAAATAAAATATAACGGTGGGTAGCCTAAGTTCAAAGGTTATTGTGTTACTAAGTTGAGCTTTGCTGAGCCAAAATAGTTTCGAACAGCTTCGTTCTTCTTCAGTGGCATGACATCAAGAGTGTTTGCGTGCCATTATCGATTATGTGACCACTTAACTGAAAAAGAATTAAAGTAGATCAAATTTATGAGCTGTCCGTTGAAGCAAGACTACCGAGCTTGTTAACTGATACACAATCAACAAACATACATAATTTTATTGAAACAATTGGCAGGATTCCCCGATTGAAACAATTGGCAGGATTCCCCGATGCAGTATACCAAATACCAAATATTAATAAAGTCTGAATGGTGAATCAGATGGAGATTTTTAAAGATGATTCATGATATTACACAGGCTAAAATTTGTTCCCCCTCCCCCACCAAAGCAGTTCAAATAAATAAGAATTGAGGGATTTACTTTTGAACAAACTTGAATCTGAGCCCAGTTATGGTGTTGTACACCAAATACCAAATATCAAAACATTCTGAATGATGGTTCTCAAGAAGATTTAAAGATAATTCCTCTCTTGCACCAAGTTAAAATCAGAACTCCCATAGGGAGCCTAATTAACTCTTACATAAATATCAAACCAGTGGTTTCATCGGAACAAATTAAATCTTACCCCTCTGAGGATACTGTATACAAAATATGAATAAATTCTGACCAGTGTATGAGGATACTGCATACAAAATATGAATAAATTCTGACCAGAGTATCTCAAAAAGCACATTTTTAAAGATTATATTCATCATACATGTATATATTGGGCCGAGTTAAATTTTGGTCTCCAATGGGACCCCAAACATTAACCCAGGGAGTTGATCTTAACATATTTGAATCTAAAGATGGTGCAAAACATGGATCATAAAGATTCGGACTGAGGGTATGTGAGAAGAAGATTTTTAAAGAATATTCCACCATTAGGAGCCCAAACACTAAGTTATTAATCAAGGGACTTGATTTGAACAAACTTGAATCTGACCCCACATAGAATAGAAGCAGTGTCCCAAATATCAAAAGATTCTTACTTGAAAGGATTCTGGCTGGTGGATCTGAAGAGGAAGATTTTTAAAGACATTTCTTCATATCGCACTGAATTAAAATTTGAGCTCCAAAAGGAAGCCCGAAAATTCACCTAGGAACCTCATTTGAACATTTTGAATCCGATTCTAATTTCTAAACAAAATTGTTTGCAAATATGCTGACTCAGCATTTCTAGGAACCGTGCCACCCCCCACCCCCCCCCCCCCCCCTTTCACATACCAACAGATCACACTGACCTAACCGGTGGCAATTACTTTTTTACACTACCACATTCTATTTGCCCTAAGGATACTTCATACCAAATAACAGTTCTTGCTTTCGTGCAGTTTGGGATTTAGGGCGATTTGAATATATTTCTATTTTCAGCTTCCGGGGTTCCAACGGTGTCAAAATAAATCGACGCACGACCTAAAGTCATAATGTTCGAGTCTACACACAAATCTCATGTGATATCTACATGTATTTTAACTGTGTACATGTACAGGAAAATATTATACTCTGCCTTAATTTTATTTATACGGACGATCCATCGCCACTCTGAATTCATTTATGTACTGTATTTCATATAAGGTTTATATAGTTTGACCTGCATATACAGGCATATTTGTTTGCAATTTATAGAGCTTTAATGGGGGGTAACATGACGCATAATATTTTTAAAAGACAACTGTTGAGTGGTATCTCTATAGCTCAGTTGGGGCCCTACTCCCACCCCCGAACCAAGGAAGAAAAACTGTTCCCCAATTTGAATTAGATCTGTGTTGGTTACAGATGTCACATCACTGTCAACTCAAATTCAGTTCCACTGCGAACGTTATTGAAAATTGAAAAATGCGTCACAACATTCTGCATTTCTCGATTAGCATTTCATTTGCATTTAATTTGAGTCGACGGTGATGCAACGTCTATAACCAACCAGGAGCTAATTCAAACTGGGGAATTAGACTTTCCTAGCTGACTAGAAGATTCATCGGAAATTTCTGTCTACTTGCATTTAATTGTTATGAATGTCGCATCACCGTCAACTCAAATTCAATTATTTCAATTCAATGCGTCGGTGTTGCAATGTATATAATAAATCGGCCTTATGACTCAATAATATCACATACTAAATTTGGTTCAAATTGGGACCATTGGTTCAGAAAACAGAAGATTGGAGTGAGGCAACCGCTCCCCCCCCCCCCCCCCCCCCAACATTACAAAGGCAAATATTGCGCTCTCTCTCTCAGTCAGGTGAGCTAAAAAAAAAACAGACAAAATCAATAGCTAACATCTAGACAACACCAACACCACATATGAAATTTGAAACTGATCGGGCGAGAGATGCGGCCTTTTTTTGATGTGCTGAAGGAACTGTGGATGGACAGATGTAGAGATGTATTAGTACAACAGTTCGCAACCCATCCCAATAGCTCAATTTCACATTGTCAAGCTGAGCCAAAAATGTAGAATACCCAGTAGGCCTCCTTCAACTGTATAACAGCAAGAAAATTAATCGAAATGAGTCTCAAATGAAAGTTTCAATGACACAGCAGCTTGCTGTATATAGTGTTATATAATGAAACGACAAGGCCCCAAAAAAGTTAAAAATCTGTTTCTCAGACCCTCCCACATGGCCCTTTTGGCTCCTGCATGCTCTCTTTTAATAACCAATGCAAACTTGAAAAAAAATAATGAAAGTGTCAATGACACTGTAGCTCAACTTTGAATATGACAGGAATTAGTATTTCCTGTGACCAGGTCAACAATAACGAATAAGAGAAAAAGGAGTTTTGTTGTGACCACGTCAACTACAGTAAATCAATTACAAGGTGACTGCAATGGTCTAAAGAATAGGACATGAGTATTATATGTGATGCATCCCATGTTAGGAAAAATTTATTCAAATCAGAGCTTTCATATGGAAGTTCTGAGCAAAAAACTGATTGCACAAAATGTTGTACAAAATGGCTGCCAGAGGCCATCTTGAATTTCAGACCAGACCCCAAAACACTCGTTCTCGTCCCACGGTGAAAGCAAAGGTACCCAAGAAGTTTTATAAAGATCGGCTCATAAATACGGAGTCCCTTTGGCATTTGCACTTACAGTGCTGAAAGTAACACTAAATAGATCAAAGTTAATTAAGTCTAATTTGCATAATTTACACACGAGAAAAATCCCTGTATTATGTGTGATGTATCCCATGGTACGAAACATTCATACAAAAAAATTATTCAAATCAGAGCTTTCATATGGAAGTTCTGCGCAAAAATTTGATTGCACCTAATTTTGTACAGAATGGTTGCCAGCGGCCACCTTGAATTTCAGACCGGACCCCAAAACACTCGTTCTCGTCCCACGGTAATAACAAAGGTACCCAAGAAGGTTTTGTAAAGATTGGTTCATAAATACGGCCTCTAGCCCGAGCCGTATAGAAGTTGTGTACAAAAAACTGATTGGACCTAATTTCGGTACAAAATGGCCACTGGCAGCCATCTCGAATATTGGGCCGCACCCAGAAACACTCGTTCTCGTCCGAAGGTGATAACAAAGGTACCCAAGAAGTTTCGTGAAGATCGGTTCATAAATACAGACTCTAGCCCGAGCCGTATTGGCATGTGCACTTACTGTGGAAAAGTAGCACTGAATAAATCAAAGTTCATCTAATTTGCATAATTTCTGCACGAGAAAAAAACCCGTATTATATGTGACAAGCAGGTTTACCCGGCGTTGCTCGGGCTGAGGAGAGTATTCTCCCTTAATCTATACTATATTTTGCTGGTCATAACTGTTGGTGCCCCTCTACACCCCTACCACCACCCGGCACTTTTTTAAACCTCACCATTAGATTCCTGGTAAAAATTACTCCCAGTAACTCCCTTTGAAGACCTATATCGGTGAGAAAAATTTTGGTAATAACTTTTGGTGCACCGCTACACCCCCACCCCCACCTCGATAATTTTTTAAACCTCACCATTAGATTCCTATAAAAACATACCTCTAGAAGACCCCTTTGAGGACATCTATCGGTAAAAAAAATTTTGGTCAAAACTTTCGGTGCCCCCCCCCCCCCCCCCCACATCCCCACCCCCACACACTTTTAAACCTGACGATGACCTCTACCATAAAAAAGTATTCCTAGTAGACCCATTTTGGACACTCGGAGTGGCCCCATATTCATTTCTATAGCGGACAGACAGACATTCTAAAATATAGTATAGAAAGATGTATTCCATGTTACTAAACATTCATACAACAATTTATTCAAATCAGAACTATCATACAGAAGTTCTGTACAAAAAAACTGATTGCACTAACTAAAGTACAAAATGGCTGTTGGTGGCCATCTTGAATTTCGGACCGCACCCAAAATCACTCGTTCTCGTCCCACGGTGATAACAAAGTACTCAGGAAGTTTCGTAAAGATCGGTTCATAAATACGGCCTCGAGCCCGAGCCGTATTGGCATTTGCAGTTACAGTGCTGAAAGTAACACTAAATAGATCAAAGTTAGTCTAATTGGCATAATTTATGCACGAGAAAAAAACCTGTATTATATGTGATGTAACCTATGGTACTAAACTTTCATACAAAACATTATTCAAATCAGATCTTTCAAGTTCTGCGCAAAAACCTGCTTGCAACTAATTTTGT